>OZ038421.1:0-14268 GCA_964036255.1 Caenorhabditis virilis | reverse complement strand
TCAATAATGAAAAAATAAGAAAAGCAAAGAAAATAGAAAAATTAAAAAATATAGCTGATGATAAAACACTAAAAAAAATTAAACTTCCATATTCCCTTAAAAAAAGTAATACAAAAGCTACTCTAGCAAACTCTACATTATAACCACTAACTAACTCACTTTCTCCTTCAGAAAAATCAAATGGTGCACGATTTAACTCAGCAATAATTATAATTAAAAATGGAATATAAATGATTATTAATCTTAACCTAAATTTACTAATAAAATTAAAAACATTATTATGAATAATAATACATAAAACATATAAAGAAAAAGCAATTTCATAAGAAATACTTTGACTTCTGGCACGAATAGCACCAATTATACCATACTTAGATTTACTAACTACACCACTAATTAAAGTTGTATATACAGCAAAACCAATTAAACATAAAAAAAACAAAACTGCATACTCAAATCTTAAAAAATCAAAAAAATATGGTAACGTAAATCACTCTAAATATATAACAATAAAAGAAATACCAGGTACTAAAAGAAATGAAACTTCTGATGAATTTAAGGGAGTTATTTGTTCTTTTTTTAAAAGTTTAACACCATCTAATAAAGCTTGAGCCAAACCCATAAAAGTAACTTTAGTAGGCCCTAGACGATTCTGTCTACTTCCCAATAAATGACGTTCATATAAAGTAATAAAAGCAATACTTTGAACAATAAAAATTATTATTAAAATAATTATAAGTAAAACTAAAATAATCAAGAGTAAAGATCTTTAGATTTACAATCTAACATTTTTAAATTAAACTAAACTCTTTAATTTTTAAGAGTAAAACCTTTTGATTAACAGTCAACAATTCTAAATTAAACTAACTCTTAAAAACTACGAGTTACCTCAAAACATGTTTTCAAAACATATTTAATAAATAGTTCTATTACTAGATTAAGGTTCCCCTAAATCTACTTTACTACAACTTACTCCCCTTTGGGCAATTGATGGATGATTTGTACCATTTCTAGATAATCTTCAAAAATACATAAAAAATTTTTTACTGTCTTTTACAATTTCATTTAAATAACTACATTTAAAATCCACATTATAAAATATTGTAGGCCAAATTTTACTTAAATCATAAACCGGGTATATATCTATTTTAATAATTTAAAAAATTTTTATTATAATCCTTAAGAATAAAATAAACGATCATACACGAGTCAAAAAATTAAGTAGTTAATGAGGGTTCTCAGTTACTACTCAGCCTCCAAAGATAATTTAGAAAATCTGCCAATATCTTTTCAGTTTAAATACAACTCTACTCCTGCTCTTTTAATTTTTGTCTAATCAGGTACTAATCTGATTCGTTCACCAAAATTTAAAATTATGAATATACACCTATAAAAATCCTAATTCTACTAAAGATTAATAAAGTTATAAAAATAAATTCATAATTAACATCAATTAAAGTACAAGCTTCAACAAGTCTAGCCGATTATTCTGGAACAAGTATTATACAAGCGATAAATTGCCGAGGTAAATTTACATTGCCTACTCTGTAAATCAAAATTAGATAATACCATTTTAAATCATTTTAAACCATGATCAAATTTAAATTCCCTAAAAGAATACTTTATAAGATAAATAAACCTTTTCCTCGAAAAAGAAAGATACTTATTTATACTATTATCTCAAGTTACAGAAATAAATTTTTGATTTTGAAGATCAATAGTTTAAACTTAACTTATATCTGTTATTAAAAAATACAATTATCACTACCAAAAAATTTTATATTACCTACTATTACAATTATACCAAGAATACTAGAAATAACAGAAAAACACATAAAATAAAAAAATATTATTTCACCTAATAAATAAGAAAATTTTAAAAACAACCTAAGTATTAAAAACTCTAAAGAAATCAAAATAAAAATTAAGCGTTGTCATTTAAAAAGAAATATAAATAATCTAACAAATAAAAACATAATTTAAAGTTTACGTAGGGCACCTGAAAAATTCAAGAAATACCTACTAAAATTTATAAAAAATAATAAACAAATTAAAATATAAGAAAAAATAAATCAATAAATTCTATAATAAAATCCGTTTAGATTTAAATATTGATTATAATTCAGTAAGTTAGGACCAAATAATAACAAACTTAAAATCAACAATAAAAAACCTAAATAACTTTTAACGACATTAACTTTGGATAAACTAGAAAAATAAACTAAAATAACAAAAATACCACTCAAAAAAAGTAAACAAATAAAATAAGAAAACCACCTATGTATACTCATTGATAATAAAGGTATCCTAAATAATAATGAAAAAATAAGAAAAAATCTGCTTTTTATAGGGTCAATATTTAAATAACTAATAATACTACTAAAAATAGCCAAAAAAAAGAAAAACTTAATTATAGAATTTTAAACCTATTCATTGTAAGTGAATTATTCTAATTAAACTAAAAATTCTCAGTAATAATATCTTAGCAACCCAAATGCTATATTTTAATTAAACTATTTACTGGGCCCTACAATGTTATATATATATATATACATATATATATATAACAAATGTACTTATATATATATATATATTCATATATATATATATACATTGAGCAATTTGGGAACCAAAGTTCCCAAATATATCTCAATGAACTTTTTTATTTATTTATTATATTTATATTATAAATATAATAATAAATTTAATACATTATATTTATTATATAAATATAATGTACATATTAATACATTATATTTATTATATAAATATAATGTACATATTAATACATTATATTTATTATATAAATATAATGTAAATATTAATACATTATATTTATTATATAAATATAATGTAAATATTAATACATTATATTTATTATATAAATATAATGTATATATTATATTATATTTATTATATAAATATAATATATAATATATATATATATATATATATATATATATATATATATATATATATATATATATATATATATATATATATATATATATATATATATATATATATATATATATATATATATATATATATATATATATATATATATATATATATATATATATATATATATATATATATATATATATATATATATATATATATATATATATATATATATATATATATATATATATATATATATATATATATATATATATATATATATATATATATATATATATATATATATATATATATATATATATATATATATATATATATATATATATATATATATATATATATATATATATATATATATATATATATATATATATATATATATATATATATATATATATATATATATATATATATATATATATATATATATATATATATATATATATATATATATATATATATATATATATATATATATATATATATATATATATATATATATATATATATATATATATATATATATATATATATATATATATAAAGGTATAGAGTTATTATCTTATGTATGCAAAACATATATTTTTTTTATTAAACTAAAACCCCAACAAATTATAAAAAGAATAAAAATTAGTACTACAATACTATTAAAATTTATACTTTTTAAATAATTATTACTTAAAATACTACCACTTATAAAAAATCTATAACCTTTAGAGTTAATATTATTTAAAAATAAATCTATAAATTTTAAGTTTTTTATTTTATAAATTGTATTTTTAGCTAAATAATCAACTAAAAATTTATAAGTTAATTCTTTAAAAATAACTTTAATAGTTATAAATGATAAAAAGATTATCAAAAATAAAAAGAATAAAGGTCCAAAAAAATCTACATATAAAAATAAACTAGGTACATTAAATAAATTAAAATTTAATCATCAAAGAAAACTAATAGAAAAAAAAACTAAAGCCAAACTTAAAAAATTCATAAAAATTCTACTTCTATAGTGATTAACAACTTTATTAAAACTTAAAAAAAAACTTTTTCATAAACGGTAACTATAACCAAAAGTTAAAAATACGGAAACAAAAAATATTAACCTAAAAAATATTATATAATTATTAGAAAAAAATAATTCTAAAATAAAATCTTTACTAACAGCACCACTAGAAAAAATTAAACCACATAAACAAAATAATGTAATTAATAATTGTAACTGAATAAAATTAGGCAAATTACCATTATTACTATAATTACGTCCGTCTTGCTGACCAAAGGAACAATGAATAATATAACCTACTTGTATAAATAAACAACTTTTAAATAAAGCATGTCTAACAAGATGAACAAAAGAAATAAATCTCAAGCCTAGACCTAGAGTTACCATCGAAAATCCTATTTGAGAAAGCGTTCTCAAGGCTACTACCTTCTTTAAATCTTCTTCTACCAAAGATGCTATACTCGAAAAAAATATAGTAAACAGACCAGTAACAAGAACAACTCTAATAAAATCTTTTTGTAAATTTAAATTATTAAAATTCATCAATAAAATTAAACCAGCTGTAACTAATGTACTTCTATGAACTAACGAACTAACAGGTGTAGGGGCACTTATAGCTTTAGGTAATCAACTACTAAAAGGAAACTGAGCTCTTTTAGTAAAAGCTGTTAAAATAAGTAATAAAGACATATAAGATCTAAATATACTAAAACTTAAAAAATAATATCCACTAAAAACTGATAAACTAAAAAATACAAATATAAAATAATCACCTAGACGATTAGTTAAAGCTGTATTCATAGCCCCACTACATCTGTCCCAATTATTATAAAACAAAACTAAAAAGAATCTAGAAATCCCTAATAAATCTCAACTTAATAATATCGTAAAAATTCTATTACTAAAATTAAGACTAAATATTCTACCTACAAAAATTAACAATACAAAATAATAATAATTAAAATTTAGTTCTCCATTTAAATAATAAGTACTAAAAACTAAAACTCTTAAAGTAACTAAAAATAAAATAAAGGAAAATAAAATACTATTAAAATAAAAATTAAATTTTAGTCTTAAAAAATCTCATTCTAATAAATAAATACCTAACTTAAATATAGGGATTAATCAAACTGTTAATCCTCCTAATAAAAAAATAAAACTAATCAAAAAAATAGAAATATTAATTAAATAACTCAAACTAATTTACCATATCATCATTCTATATAAAAACCACCCACAATAAATAAAATTATTAAAATAAACCTAATTAAAGAATTTATATCTGAAACTAAAATTCCTAAAAATATAACAATCTCTAAATCAAAAATTACAAACATAAGTATTATAATAAAAAAATGAATTCTAAAGGAATTTTGAATTTTACCAACTCTAACAAAGCCACATTCAAAAGCTCTTAATTTATTAACTCTTATATCCTTAATACTCAATAAAAAATTAATTAAATAAAAAGCAATTAACAAAATTAAAGTAAAACTTAAAACTATTAATAAAATTAAAATAAAGATTAAATAATCTTAAAAGTTTAAAACTTTTACAATGTTCCTTTCGTACTAAATGTATTAAATATAAATATTTATCAAGATAAACAATTCTATCTCACAATGAATTAAACTAATATCACGTCAGATTAATTAATAGAAGAACAGTCTAAACTACTAAGCTTTCTCCTCTCTTAGATTATCTGAATACAACATCGATGTAAAACTTACCTTACCATAAGAACTGGATTAGGTATGATTTTCTGTTAACTCCGGAGTAATTCTTTAAATTATAAATAGTAAAATACCATTATATAATATTCTGCCCTAGAAAATTTATTATTTAAATTATAAATTAAATAATAACAGAATTTCCGAAGACTTATCTTTGTATAAATATATTTATTTTTTCTTAAATAAAAATTAAATTCAAAAATAAAATATAAATAGAACTAACCAATAACTTCATTCATACTGGAACTTAATAAAAGCACAAATTATTTTGCTACCTTAATGTCCTCACGCTAAGACTGCCATTTAAATTTCATAGGGCAGAAGCCAGCTTTAATTTAAAGCCTAAGTCTTTAAAAAACATTTGATCAAGACTTCAAGTTCTTTAATTATATTTTAATAATTTATTTTATTTATAAAATTTACTAATTTAGAGATTATATATTTAATAAAATATTATTAAATTTAATTTATAAGTTTCAAAAAATTTTAGAATATGTTGTAAAACATAAATTTAAAACACTTCAAATTTTAAGTTTCCTTTACTTAATAAAATAATATATAATTTTCTAATATAATAATATATACAGTTATCACAAAGATCGACATATCAACACTAAAGATAATTATTTTTATTATGAAACAATAAAACTATTTATCTCTCTACTCTTTGTTTCTATATTTCATATTTATGAAATTTTCCTCTAATAGTATGCAATACTAATATTTAAATAAATAAAATTTAAAGCTCTAAATTCTTTTACACCACAAGTAAACATTTTTAAATAAACTAAAAAGCTTAAATTATTCTATTGTACCAAAACATCAACTTTTGAAATTATCTATTAAAGTTACTTCTAAAGCAATAGGCATAAATCTATGATTAGCACCACAAATTTCAGAACACTGACCATAAAAAACTCCTACTATTGGAAAACTATAACAAAAAGTACTTAAAATACCTCTTATAGCATCTAATTTAATAGATAAAGATCTAAGGGCCCAAGCATGAATTACATCTGCTGATGTAATACAAAAATGAATATTAGTATCACAAGGAATAACACAACGATTATCAACTTCTAATAAACGAGGCTCTCCTAAGTTTAATTGATCAAGAGATTTTATATAAGAATCAAATTCTAACCCAGGAATATCACTATACTCATAACTTCAATATCATTGATGTCCAGTAACCTTAACTGTTAAACTACTATCTAAATTTATTAAACCGTAATAATACAACAAACTTAAAGATGGAACCATTTGTATTAATAAAATTAAAGTTGGAAAAACACTACAAAGTAACTCACCAAACTGGTACTCAATTTTCTTACTTTTAAAATAAAACTTATTAAAAATTAAATAAACTAATAATAAAGTAACAAAAACTAAAACACCTAATAATAAACTACAATTAAATCTATGAAATCAATCTATATAACTAGAAAATAAACTATTTTGAAATAACAAATTATAACCTTGAAAAAAATTATTAATTAATCCTCAGAACCCTTTGATTGGAAGTCAAACATACTAAATTATACTAAAGAATCTAAAGTTTTAACCTATTTATTGACAATAAATTATACTATATTATAATAAAACTTTTAATAAGAGAAAACCACCTCAAGGGTATGAACCTTATAGACTTACTTATCCTATCTTACTAAAAATCTAAACCTTTTAATTTGCAATTAAACATACTAATTTATACTAAGATTTCTTTATTAATTTTTTAATCTAGCTGTTCTAAAATAAATTTCAGATTGATATCTATGACCAAATACATAATTACTTAAACTATATTCTGGCCTTCTATTAGCATAATAATCAGAAATTACCAAACGATACCTAAAAAAAGATTCTAATAAAACATAAACAAATAAAAACAAACCAGCTGTACTAATAATAGAACCATAAGATGAAATAATATTTCAAACTGAATAAACATCTGGATAATCTAAATATTTACGTGGAAAACCATGTAAACCAGCAAAATGTAAAGGAAAAAAAGTTAAATTAACACCAATAAATAACAAAATAAATACTGCAGATATCATAAGTTTATCCAAAACATAACCTGTAATAAAACTTCATCACAAAGTAACACCAGTAAAAATACCAAATACTGCACCTAAACTTAAAACATAATGAAAATGACTTACTACATAGTACGTATCATGTAAAATAATATCTAAACTAGAGTTAGACAAAACAACACCTGTTACACCACCTAAGGTAAATAAGAAAATAAAACCTAGTACTCATAATAATAATGGTTGAAAAACTATCTTCATACCGAATAAAGTTGCTAATCAACTAAAAATTTTTACTCCTGTGGGTACAGCAATAACTATAGTAGCAGCTGAAAAATAAGCACGTGAATCTAAATCTATACCAACAGTATACATATGATGGGCCCATACAACACAACCAATTAAACCAATTCTTAAGATAGCATAAACTATACCTAAAGCTCCAAATACTTCTTTTTTACCTGTTAAATAAAGAGTAGACTGTCTAATAATACCAAAGGCTGGTAAAATTAAAATATAAACCTCTGGATGACCAAAAAATCAAAATAAATGTTGATAAATTAGAGGATTACCACCTGTCCTTGGATCAAAAAAAGATGTATTTAAATTACGATCAGTTAAAAGCATAGTAATTGCTCCTGCCAAGACTGGTAAAGATAATACTAATAAAAAAACTGTTACAAATACTGTTCAAACAAATAAACTCATATGTTCTAAAGAAATAGAACTACTACGTAAATTTTTAGTTGTACACATAAAATTAATACCACCTAAAATAGATCTTAAACCTGAAGCATGTAAACTAAAAATAGCTAAATCTACTCTTCTACCAGGGTGTCCCAAAGTACTTAAAGGTGGATAAACTGTTCAACTAGTACCACAACCTATATCAACAAAACAAGCATCCAAAATTAACAACATAGAAGTTGGTAATAATCAAAAACTTAAATTATTTAAACGTGGAAAACTTATATCTGGGGCACCTAATATAATTGGTAATAATCAATTACCAAAACCACCAATTATTGTAGGTATAACCATGAAAAAAATTATTAAAATAGCATGAGCTGTAATAATAGAATTATAAAGCTGACCATTTCTTAAAAAGAAACCTGGTTTAGCCAATTCTAAACGAATTAAAAGTGAAAATCTAGTACCTACTATACCAGATCATAAACCAAAAATAAAATAAAGAGTACCAATGTCTTTATGATTAGATCTTTCTAATCACACTGCTAAACCTCCTTGATATTTTTTATATAAATTAATATAAAAGTAAATTTTAAATCTATAGATTAACTTTTAAACATTGTCAATATATTATTAATAATAATATATTAAATAAACCAAAAACTTAGAAATATCTTCCTAATAAAATAAACTTAATCAGAAAATATTATATATTATTAGTACTAACGGTGCTGTAAAACCGATATTTCAAGTATTAAAATTATGAAAATTTTTACCTATTAACGAACTGGTAATTAAAAATAATGAATAATAAAAAGATACTATAAAATAAATAAAAACCATAATAAATATTCTTCTTGTAATTAATATACCATTAGAAATAACTAAAAACTCAGATAAAAAAGATAAAGATGGCGGTACACCGCTATTAGATAAAAATACAATCGAAAATAAAATCCCTATAATTATTCTAGACCTAAAAAATCTACTTATAAAATAAATTATACGTCTACCAGATGTATGATAAAACTCACCAATTAAATAAAATATTAAAGTTGATGTATAACCGTGAGCTAATATTAATATAACTCTACTAATCTTACTACTTATTGTAATAAAAACCAAAGATAATAACAAAAATCTTATATGTGTAACAGAAGAATAAGCTGCTAAAGATTTAGAATCACTTTGAAAAACACAACAAAAAGATCCCAGAATTATCCCAAGAAAGGCAATAATAACCCATACATTATTATGCACAAAGTTTAAACTTCCTAAAATACGTAAAAACCCAGCTGTACCTAACTTTAATAGAAGTCCAGCTAAAAGTATACTAGCAGTAGTAGGAGCCTCTACATGTGCTTTAGGTAATCAAAGATGCAAAAAATAAATTGGAAATTTTATTATAAAACTTAGTCTTAAAATAAAAAATATTTCTCATGACACTAAGAAATTAAAATATGTAAAAACTAAAAAAAAATTACTCTTAAAATACACAAAAAGAAAAGGAAATGAACAAAAAGCAGCATAAAATATAAGATAATAAGATGAATTAATTTTTTCAATTTGTGAACCATAACCTAAAATTATAACTAAAATTGGAAATATAGATAATTCAAAGAATATATACAACATTATTATATTACTAGGAATGAAAAAAATAATACAAATAAAAACTAAAACTTCCGATAACAATAATAAATTATTATTTTTTTCACTTATAAGAATAATTCCTAAAATAAAAAGTCTTATAATAATTAAAAGAATAAATCTATATGAATCTAAAACCAAAAATAAACCACTTCAAGAAAAATTATTAAAAATTAAAAATGTAAATAAAATTATAAAAACAAAAAAATAAATCGGTTTAAAAAATCATAATAAAGAAATAAGTAAAAACTCTAACAAAGCTACTAAAAACCACATAATTACAAGTTATGTATTCTAAAATTAAACTATCATAGCTAAATTAATAAGATCATCAGTAAACGAAAACAAATAAAAATAATCAAACAACATCTACAAAATGTCAATATAAAATAGCAAATTCTAAACCTAAATGATGATTATAATTAAAATGATTTTTTAGTAAACGTAAAAAATTAAAACCTAAAAATAAACCACCACATAAAACATGAACACCATGAAAACCTGTTGAAAGATAAAAAATCCTACCAAACACACCATCAGAGATAGAAAATCTAGCTTCTAAATATTCCATAAGTTGAATTCTTGTAAAATAAACTGCTAAAAGACAAGTCAAAGCTATACTATTAGTACATCTTTTATTACTCAATAGACTATGATGAGCTCAAGTTACAGTAACACCACTTCTAAGTAAAATAATTGTATTTAATAAAGGTACACCAAAAGGATTAACTAAATGTATACCAAAAGGCGATCAAGTCTCACCTAATTCATGTACTGGAACTAAAGCTGCATCAAAAAAAGCCCAAAAAATACAAAAAAAGAATATAAATTCTCTAAAAACAAATAAAATTACTCCGAATTTAAAACCATCTATAACAAAAAAATTATGATAACCTCTTAAACCCTCTATAGAAATATCTTTACCCCAAGCAAAAGAAATAAATAAAACTGAAAATAGAGTAAAAATAAAAAATTCATATAAACCAAACTTAAAAAATATAACTAAAGAACTTAATATACCGGCTGACGCCAAAAATAAATTAAATGCATAACTAGATAAACTTAAAATATGAAAATTATGATAAATAACATATTATAAAATTTTTAGAACCTAAATCTAATGTATTTACTTATACTAAATATGTAATTATTTAAATAATAATTTACTTGTTATAAAGATAAATAATAATAAATAAGCTAAACCAAAATAAATAAAAGAAAACAAAGGTCTTAGAATAGTAAAAGGATCTTCAACTGCACACTGACCTAATCAACTTAAAATAGTAGAAGAAATAATAAATAAGAAAACTAAAAACTTATTTAACTTAGTAAGACAAGAAGTATAATTATTAACTAAAGCAAAAAAATAAAATGTTACAATCCTTATTAATAGCGCAATTACACCTAAAACTTTATTAGGAATTGCACGTAAAATAGCATAGGCAAATAAAAAATATCATTCTGGGACAATGTGAACTGGTCTAGTTATTGGATCAGCCTCAATAAATATTTCTGGATCACCTAAATCAAAAGGATAAATCAATGAGAAAACAATAAAAAGTAATCATAAAATAATATTATAAGCATCTTTACCAGCATATTCTGGTCTAAAACAAACTTTATCATAATCACCATGACAATACAACCTAGAAGTTCTACCTGTACTATGTAAAAATACTAAATGTCCTAAAACTAAAACTAGTAAACCCCAAGGAACAAGAAAATGCAATACAAAAAAGAATTTTAATGTAGCTCCAGTAACACCAAAACCACTTCAAATTCATGTAACAATAGTAGGACCTCAAATAGGAATAACACTTAAAAGTCTAGTAATAACAACGGCTGCTCAAAAACTTATTTGGGCTCAAACTAAAACATAACCTATAAAAGCCTCTATTATAACTAATAAATAAATAGTTAAACCAGATAACCAAACTTTTTTTAAACGATAACTTATAAAAAATAAACCTTTAAAAATATGTAAATATAAAAAAATAAAAAATAATCTAGCACCATTAAAATGAAAAATACGAAACACTCAACCAAAATTAACTTCATACATAATATACTGTACTGTAGAAAAAGCTAGTAAACTATCCGGTGTATAATAAAAAGCTAAAAATGTACCGGTTAAAATTTGAAATACTAAAATTATACCCAACATACTACCAAAATTTCAACTTAAAGTCAAAGTTTTACTAGATGGTAAAGTAACTAATATTCCATTAACAAAATTAATTAAACTATTATTGAATTTAATTACTCCTAATATTCTTAACTTCTTCAGAGTCATATTTTAAATATAAACTAAAAGAGTCTGTAATTAATACCCTTTTGTACCAAAAACAAATATTCTTTCTAAACTAAATTACAAAGATGTAATTTCTTTTTGGACCGTAACCAAACATAGTAATATCTATTTAGCATCTTACTTCTCCCAAACGGAACTTTACCTTATCAAGATAACATAATATATTTTTACTAGAAAAGTAACTAAATAATAGAAACAAATATTAAAGGGAACAAAATAAAATAAAAAAATTTATTATTATTAGATAAATCTTCATTATTTTTTATTCTTAAATTAATTAATCAAAAACTAAAAGCTAAAACTGATAGAAATATTAAAAATAATAAAAATAAAGTAAAAAACCTATCAAATTTAAAAATTTCAGATAATGAAAAAATTTTAACAAAGAAAGAAACTCTAAATGGAATATTAAGAAATACTAATGTAGTTTCTCAATTAACAAAATTGTTTGATCTTTTAGAAAACTTAGAAATCAAAATTACTATAAGAACGAAATAATAAATAAATAAATAAAAAACATTAAAAAAGGAAAAAAATACACCTATAACAATTCAATTAAAAGACTCTGTAGAAGAAATAATAAACAAATTTTTATATCTCTTTATAACAAAAATCTGGATACAACAAACCAACAAACCAATTAACAATAAATATGAAGCCCTAAGTCAAAAAATTTGTAATAAAATAGTTAAAAATGGTAACTTTTGAAAAGTTAAAAATCATATTAAAGAATAATTAAAAATATTATTTGTTACATTAAAAATTCAAAAATGTAGCGGTGCAACCCCAATCTTTATTAAAACAATAAAAAATTGTAAAAAACCCCTAGAAAAAATCAAAAATAATAAACCTAATGACTCTTGAATAATAAAATAATTAAAAATGCTAATATAACTTTTTCTACTTTTATTTAATAAAGTAAAAACAATGGTTATTAACAAAAAAATACTTCATCAAATAATAACATTATTAGTAACTAAACTTAAAAATGTTAATAGAAATGTAAAAACAGATAAAAAAATAATCAAAAACGAGTAGGATTTAACCTAGAACAAATTTAGAAGACTTGCTTTATGAACTCGTTAGTTGAATTATATCTTTTGCGCTTAAAACAAATGCACTTCTTATGCTATATCAACTAAGATGTGGTCCACCATTTCCAAATTAAAAGTTTGGCACTTTATACTTAAGTTAACATCTTTATTATTCATTAAGATACAAATAAATTAAACGAGAAAAAATATAACTTTGAATAAAAAACACAAAACACTCTATTATAATAGCAAAAACAGACAATCAAATATATTGATCACCTAATCTTAATTCTAAACCTTGATATAATATCATTCTAATCAAATGACCTACCATAATATTAACTGTTAGACGTACAGTTAAAGCTAAAGGACGTGAAAACTCACTAACAATTTCAACTAATAACATTCTAAAAGTTTTTAAAAATCTGTCACCAGATTTTCTTATATAAACTGAAAATTTCTCTCTTGAAATAAAAGTTAATAAAGTTCTTATTCAAGCTACAGCAGCATATACAAAAGTAAATTCAACTATACCACAAGGACAAAAAGAATAAGTAAAATAACCACCAAAACAACAAGTTAATAAAACAATAAAAGTAAAAATAGAAATAACAGAACTTAGTGGTAAAGATCTTGAATAACTAAAAACTCCTACTAAACTACCTAAGAATTTCTTAACTAAAGTATTTAATATACTTTCTTTAAAATAAAAAAGATACTGTAAAACAAAAACAAACATAAAAATATCTAAAAAATATACTTGATTAATAATAAAAAATAATTGCATAAAATCTTAATATAATAAGTGAAATAGGTAATAACTTAAATCAAAATAAACTTATCATTAGATCATAACGATAACGTGGATAAGACCTACGAATAAAAA
>CAXIWO010000011.1:0-40787 GCA_964036255.1 Caenorhabditis virilis | reverse complement strand
AGGTAAAAATGAGGTAAAAATGAGGTAAAATTGAGGGAAAATTGATTTTTTTTAAATGTGTGAAAATGAGGGAAAAATGAGGGAAAAATGAGGGAAAATTGAGGTAAAAATGAGGTAAAAATGTGTGAAAATGAGGTAAAAATGAGGGAAAGTTGAGGTAAAAATGAGGGAAAATTGAGGTAAAAATGAGGTAAAAATGTGTGAAAATGAGGTAAAAATGAGGGAAAATTGAGGTAAAAATGAGGGAAAAATGAGGTAAAAATGAGGTAAAAATGAGGTAAAATTGAGGGAAAATTGATTTTTTTTAAATGTGTGAAAATGAGGTAAAAATGAGGGGAAATTGAGGTAAAATGTGTGAAAATGAGGTAAAAATGAGGGAAAATTGAGGGAAAAATGAGGGAAAAATGAGGGAAAAATGAGGGAAAAATGAGGTAAAAATGAGGTAAAAATGAGGTAAAATTGAGGGAAAATTGATTTTTTTAAATGTGTGAAAATGAGGTAAAAATGAGGGAAAAATGAGGTAAAAATGAGGGAAAAATGAGGGAAAAATGAGGGAAAAATGAGGGAAAAATGAGGGAAAAATGAGGTAAAAATGAGGTAAAAATGAGGGAAAATTGAGGGAAAATTGATTTTTTTTAAATGTGTGAAAATGAGGTAAAAATGAGGGGAAAAATGAGGTAAAAATGAGGGAAAAATGAGGGAAAAATGAGGGAAAAATGAGGGAAAAATGAGGGAAAAATGAGGTAAAAATGAGGTAAAAATGAGGGAAAATTGAGGGAAAATTGATTTTTTTTAAATGTGTGAAAATGAGGTAAAAATGAGGGAAAAATGAGGGAAAAATGAGGTAAAAATGAGGTAAAATGAGGGAAAAATGAGGGAAAAATGAGGGAAAATGAGGGAAAAATGAGGGAAAAATGAGGTAAAAATGAGGTAAAATGAGGTAAAATTGAGGGAAATTGATTTTTTTTAAATGTGTGAAAATGAGGTAAAAATGAGGGAAAAATGAGGTAAAAATGAGGGAAAAATGAGGGAAAAATGAGGGAAAAATGAGGGAAAATGAGGGAAAATGAGGTAAAATGAGGTAAAAATGAGGGAAAATTGAGGGAAAATTGATTTTTTTTAAATGTGTGAAAATGAGGTAAAAATGAGGGAAAAATGAGGTAAAAATGAGGGAAAAATGAGGTAAAAATTGAGGGAAAATGAGGGAAAAATGAGGGAAAAATGAGGGAAAAATGAGGTAAAAATGAGGTAAAATGAGGGAAAATTGATTTTTTTTAAATGTGTGAAAATGAGGTAAAAATGAGGGAAAAATGAGGTAAAAATGAGGAAAAATGAGGGAAAAATGAGGGAAAATGAGGTAAAAATGAGGTAAAAATGTGTGAAAATGAGGTAAAATTGAGGGAAAATTGATTTTTTTTAAATGTGTGAAAATGAGGTAAAAATGAGGGGAAATTGAGGTAAAAATGTGTGAAAATGAGGTAAAATGAGGGGAAATTGAGGTAAAAATGTGTGAAAATGAGGTAAAAATGAGGGGAAATTGAGGTAAAAATGTGTGAAAATGAGGTAAAATGAGGGAAAATTGAGGTAAAAATGTGTGAAAATGAGGTAAATTGATTTTTTTTAAATGAGGTAAAAATGAGGGGAAATTGAGGTAAAATGTGTGAAAATGAGGTAAAAATGAGGGAAATTGAGGTAAAAATGTGTGAAAATGAGGTAAAAATGAGGGAAAATTGAGGTAAAAATGTGTGAAATGAGGTAAAATGAGGAAATTGAGGGAAATTGATTTTTTTTAAATGTGTGAAAATGAGGTAAAAATGAGGTAAAAATGAGGGAAAAATGAGGTAAAAATGTGTGAAAATGAGGTAAAAATGAGGGAAAATTGAGGGTAAAAATGTGTGAAAATGAGGTAAAAATGAGGGAAAATTGAGGTAAATTGAGGGAAAATGAGGGAAAATTGAGGTAAAAATGTGTGAAAATGAGGTAAAATTGATTTTTTTTAATGAGGGAAAATTGAGGTAAAATTGATTTTTTTTAAATGTGTGAAAATGAGGGAAAAATGAGGGAAAAATGAGGTAAAAATGAGGGAAAATTGAGGTAAAAATGAGGTAAAAATGTGTGAAAATGAGGTAAAAATGAGGGAAAATTGAGGTAAAAATGAGGGAAAAATGAGGTAAAAATGAGGTAAAATGAGGTAAATTGAGGGAAAATTGATTTTTTTTAAATGTGTGAAAATGAGGGAAAAATGAGGGAAAAATGAGGGAAAATTGAGGTAAAAATGTGTGAAAATGAGGTAAAAATGAGGGAAAGTTGAGGTAAAAATGAGGGAAAATTGAGGTAAAAATGAGGTAAAAATGTGTGAAAATGAGGTAAAAATGAGGGAAAATTGAGGTAAAAATGAGGGAAAAATGAGGTAAAAATGAGGTAAAAATGAGGTAAAATTGAGGGAAAATTGATTTTTTTTAAATGTGTGAAAATGAGGTAAAAATGAGGGGAATTGAGGTAAAAATGTGTGAAAATGAGGTAAAAATGAGGGAAAAATGAGGGAAAAATGAGGGAAAAATGAGGGAAAAATGAGGGAAAAATGAGGTAAAAATGAGGTAAAAATGAGGTAAAATTGAGGGAAAATTGATTTTTTTTAAATGTGTGAAAATGAGGTAAAAATGAGGGAAAAATGAGGTAAAAATGAGGGAAAAATGAGGGAAAAATGAGGGAAAAATGAGGGAAAAATGAGGGAAAAATGAGGTAAAAATGAGGTAAAAATGAGGGAAAATTGAGGGAAAATTGATTTTTTTTAAATGTGTGAAAATGAGGTAAAAATGAGGGAAAAATGAGGTAAAAATGAGGGAAAAATGAGGGAAAAATGAGGGAAAAATGAGGGAAAAATGAGGGAAAAATGAGGTAAAAATGAGGTAAAAATGAGGGAAAATTGAGGGAAAATTGATTTTTTTTAAATGTGTGAAAATGAGGTAAAAATGAGGGAAAAATGAGGTAAAAATGAGGGAAAAATGAGGTAAAAATGAGGGAAAAATGAGGGAAAAATGAGGTAAAAATGAGGTAAAAATGTGTGAAAATGAGGTAAAATTGAGGGAAAATTGATTTTTTTTAAATGTGTGAAAATGAGGTAAAAATGAGGGGAAATTGAGGTAAAAATGTGTGAAAATGAGGTAAAAATGAGGGGAAATTGAGGTAAAAATGTGTGAAAATGAGGTAAAAATGAGGGGAAATTGAGGTAAAAATGTGTGAAAATGAGGTAAAAATGAGGGAAAATTGAGGTAAAAATGTGTGAAAATGAGGTAAAATTGATTTTTTTTAAATGAGGTAAAAATGAGGGGAAATTGAGGTAAAAATGTGTGAAAATGAGGTAAAAATGAGGGGAAATTGAGGTAAAAATGTGTGAAAATGAGGTAAAAATGAGGGAAAATTGAGGTAAAAATGTGTGAAAATGAGGTAAAAATGAGGGAAAATTGAGGGAAAATTGATTTTTTTTAAATGTGTGAAAATGAGGTAAAAATGAGGTAAAAATGAGGGAAAAATGAGGTAAAAATGTGTGAAAATGAGGTAAAAATGAGGGAAAATTGAGGTAAAAATGTGTGAAAATGAGGTAAAAATGAGGGAAAATTGAGGTAAAAATGAGGGAAAAATGAGGGAAAATTGAGGTAAAAATGTGTGAAAATGAGGTAAAATTGATTTTTTTTAAATGAGGGAAAATTGAGGTAAAATTGATTTTTTTTAAATGTGTGAAAATGAGGGAAAAATGAGGGAAAAATGAGGTAAAAATGAGGGAAAATTGAGGTAAAAATGAGGTAAAAATGTGTGAAAATGAGGTAAAAATGAGGGAAAATTGAGGTAAAAATGAGGGAAAAATGAGGTAAAAATGAGGTAAAAATGAGGTAAAATTGAGGGAAAATTGATTTTTTTTAAATGTGTGAAAATGAGGGAAAAATGAGGGAAAAATGAGGGAAAATTGAGGTAAAAATGTGTGAAAATGAGGTAAAAATGAGGGAAAGTTGAGGTAAAAATGAGGGAAAATTGAGGTAAAAATGAGGTAAAAATGTGTGAAAATGAGGTAAAAATGAGGGAAAATTGAGGTAAAAATGAGGGAAAAATGAGGTAAAAATGAGGTAAAAATGAGGTAAAATTGAGGGAAAATTGATTTTTTTTAAATGTGTGAAAATGAGGTAAAAATGAGGGGAAATTGAGGTAAAAATGTGTGAAAATGAGGTAAAAATGAGGGAAAAATGAGGGAAAAATGAGGGAAAAATGAGGGAAAAATGAGGGAAAAATGAGGTAAAAATGAGGTAAAAATGAGGTAAAATTGAGGGAAAATTGATTTTTTTTAAATGTGTGAAAATGAGGTAAAAATGAGGGAAAAATGAGGTAAAAATGAGGGAAAAATGAGGGAAAAATGAGGGAAAAATGAGGGAAAAATGAGGGAAAAATGAGGTAAAAATGAGGTAAAAATGAGGGAAAATTGAGGGAAAATTGATTTTTTTTAAATGTGTGAAAATGAGGTAAAAATGAGGGAAAAATGAGGTAAAAATGAGGGAAAAATGAGGGAAAAATGAGGGAAAAATGAGGGAAAAATGAGGGAAAAATGAGGTAAAAATGAGGTAAAAATGAGGGAAAATTGAGGGAAAATTGATTTTTTTTAAATGTGTGAAAATGAGGTAAAAATGAGGGAAAAATGAGGTAAAAATGAGGGAAAAATGAGGTAAAAATGAGGGAAAAATGAGGGAAAAATGAGGGAAAAATGAGGGAAAAATGAGGTAAAAATGAGGTAAAAATGAGGGAAAATTGATTTTTTTTAAATGTGTGAAAATGAGGTAAAAATGAGGGAAAAATGAGGTAAAAATGAGGGAAAAATGAGGGAAAAATGAGGGAAAAATGAGGTAAAAATGAGGTAAAAATGTGTGAAAATGAGGTAAAATTGAGGGAAAATTGATTTTTTTTAAATGTGTGAAAATGAGGTAAAAATGAGGGGAAATTGAGGTAAAAATGTGTGAAAATGAGGTAAAAATGAGGGGAAATTGAGGTAAAAATGTGTGAAAATGAGGTAAAAATGAGGGGAAATTGAGGTAAAAATGTGTGAAAATGAGGTAAAAATGAGGGAAAATTGAGGTAAAAATGTGTGAAAATGAGGTAAAATTGATTTTTTTTAAATGAGGTAAAAATGAGGGGAAATTGAGGTAAAAATGTGTGAAAATGAGGTAAAAATGAGGGGAAATTGAGGTAAAAATGTGTGAAAATGAGGTAAAAATGAGGGAAAATTGAGGTAAAAATGTGTGAAAATGAGGTAAAAATGAGGGAAAATTGAGGGAAAATTGATTTTTTTTAAATGTGTGAAAATGAGGTAAAAATGAGGTAAAAATGAGGGAAAAATGAGGTAAAAATGTGTGAAAATGAGGTAAAAATGAGGGAAAATTGAGGTAAAAATGTGTGAAAATGAGGTAAAAATGAGGGAAAATTGAGGTAAAAATGAGGGAAAAATGAGGGAAAATTGAGGTAAAAATGTGTGAAAATGAGGTAAAATTGATTTTTTTTAAATGAGGGAAAATTGAGGTAAAATTGATTTTTTTTAAATGTGTGAAAATGAGGGAAAAATGAGGGAAAAATGAGGTAAAAATGAGGTAAAAATGAGGGAAAATTGAGGTAAAAATGAGGTAAAAATGTGTGAAAATGAGGTAAAAATGAGGGAAAGTTGAGGTAAAAATGAGGGAAAAATGAGGTAAAAATGAGGTAAAAATGAGGTAAAATTGAGGGAAAATTGATTTTTTTTAAATGTGTGAAAATGAGGTAAAAATGAGGGGAAATTGAGGGAAAATTGAGGTAAAAATGAGGTAAAAATGTGTGAAAATGAGGTAAAAATGAGGGAAAGTTGAGGTAAAAATGAGGGAAAATTGAGGTAAAAATGAGGTAAAAATGTGTGAAAATGAGGTAAAAATGAGGGAAAGTTGAGGTAAAAATGAGGGAAAATTGAGGTAAAAATGAGGTAAAAATGTGTGAAAATGAGGTAAAAATGAGGGAAAATTGAGGTAAAAATGAGGGAAAAATGAGGTAAAAATGAGGTAAAAATGAGGTAAAATTGAGGGAAAATTGATTTTTTTTAAATGTGTGAAAATGAGGGAAAAATGAGGGAAAAATGAGGGAAAATTGAGGTAAAAATGAGGTAAAAATGTGTGAAAATGAGGTAAAAATGAGGGAAAGTTGAGGTAAAAATGAGGGAAAATTGAGGTAAAAATGAGGTAAAAATGTGTGAAAATGAGGTAAAAATGAGGGAAAATTGAGGTAAAAATGAGGGAAAAATGAGGTAAAAATGAGGTAAAAATGAGGTAAAATTGAGGGAAAATTGATTTTTTTTTAAATGTGTGAAAATGAGGTAAAAATGAGGGGAAATTGAGGTAAAAATGTGTGAAAATGAGGTAAAAATGAGGGAAAAATGAGGGAAAAATGAGGGAAAAATGAGGGAAAAATGAGGGAAAAATGAGGTAAAAATGAGGTAAAAATGAGGTAAAATTGAGGGAAAATTGATTTTTTTTAAATGTGTGAAAATGAGGTAAAAATGAGGGAAAAATGAGGTAAAAATGAGGGAAAAATGAGGGAAAAATGAGGGAAAAATGAGGGAAAAATGAGGGAAAAATGAGGTAAAAATGAGGTAAAAATGAGGGAAAATTGAGGGAAAATTGATTTTTTTTAAATGTGTGAAAATGAGGTAAAAATGAGGGAAAAATGAGGTAAAAATGAGGGAAAAATGAGGGAAAAATGAGGGAAAAATGAGGGAAAAATGAGGGAAAAATGAGGTAAAAATGAGGTAAAAATGAGGGAAAATTGAGGGAAAATTGATTTTTTTTAAATGTGTGAAAATGAGGTAAAAATGAGGGAAAAATGAGGTAAAAATGAGGGAAAAATGAGGTAAAAATGAGGGAAAAATGAGGGAAAAATGAGGGAAAAATGAGGGAAAAATGAGGTAAAAATGAGGTAAAAATGAGGGAAAATTGATTTTTTTTAAATGTGTGAAAATGAGGTAAAAATGAGGGAAAAATGAGGTAAAAATGAGGGAAAAATGAGGGAAAAATGAGGGAAAAATGAGGTAAAAATGAGGTAAAAATGTGTGAAAATGAGGTAAAATTGAGGGAAAATTGATTTTTTTTAAATGTGTGAAAATGAGGTAAAAATGAGGGGAAATTGAGGTAAAAATGTGTGAAAATGAGGTAAAAATGAGGGGAAATTGAGGTAAAAATGTGTGAAAATGAGGTAAAATTGATTTTTTTTAAATGAGGTAAAAATGAGGGGAAATTGAGGTAAAAATGTGTGAAAATGAGGTAAAAATGAGGGGAAATTGAGGTAAAAATGTGTGAAAATGAGGTAAAAATGAGGGAAAATTGAGGTAAAAATGTGTGAAAATGAGGTAAAATTGATTTTTTTTAAATGAGGTAAAAATGAGGGGAAATTGAGGTAAAAATGTGTGAAAATGAGGTAAAAATGAGGGGAAATTGAGGTAAAAATGTGTGAAAATGAGGTAAAAATGAGGGAAAATTGAGGTAAAAATGTGTGAAAATGAGGTAAAAATGAGGGAAAATTGAGGGAAAATTGATTTTTTTTAAATGTGTGAAAATGAGGGAAAAATGAGGGGAAATTGAGGCAAAAATGTGTGAAAATGAGGTAAAAATGAGGGAAAATTGAGGTAAAAATGAGGTAAAAATGAGGGAAAAATGAGGTAAAATTGAGGGAAAATTGATTTTTTTTAAATGTGTGAAAATGAGGTAAAAATGAGGGGAAATTGAGGTAAAAATGTGTGAAAATGAGGTAAAAATGAGGGGAAATTGAGGTAAAAATGTGTGAAAATGAGGTAAAATTGATTTTTTTTAAATGAGGTAAAAATGAGGGGAAATTGAGGTAAAAATGTGTGAAAATGAGGTAAAAATGAGGTAAAAATGAGGTAAAATTGAGGGAAAATTGATTTTTTTTAAATGTGTGAAAATGAGGGAAAAATGAGGGAAAAATGAGGGAAAATTGAGGTAAAAATGAGGTAAAAATGTGTGAAAATGAGGTAAAAATGAGGGAAAGTTGAGGTAAAAATGAGGGAAAATTGAGGTAAAAATGAGGTAAAAATGTGTGAAAATGAGGTAAAAATGAGGGAAAATTGAGGTAAAAATGAGGGAAAAATGAGGTAAAAATGAGGTAAAAATGAGGTAAAATTGAGGGAAAATTGATTTTTTTTAAATGTGTGAAAATGAGGTAAAAATGAGGGGAAATTGAGGTAAAAATGTGTGAAAATGAGGTAAAAATGAGGGAAAAATGAGGGAAAAATGAGGGAAAAATGAGGGAAAAATGAGGGAAAAATGAGGTAAAAATGAGGTAAAAATGAGGTAAAATTGAGGGAAAATTGATTTTTTTTAAATGTGTGAAAATGAGGTAAAAATGAGGGAAAAATGAGGTAAAAATGAGGGAAAAATGAGGGAAAAATGAGGGAAAAATGAGGGAAAAATGAGGGAAAAATGAGGTAAAAATGAGGTAAAAATGAGGGAAAATTGAGGGAAAATTGATTTTTTTTAAATGTGTGAAAATGAGGTAAAAATGAGGGAAAAATGAGGTAAAAATGAGGGAAAAATGAGGGAAAAATGAGGGAAAAATGAGGGAAAAATGAGGGAAAAATGAGGTAAAAATGAGGTAAAAATGAGGGAAAATTGAGGGAAAATTGATTTTTTTTAAATGTGTGAAAATGAGGTAAAAATGAGGGAAAAATGAGGTAAAAATGAGGGAAAAATGAGGTAAAAATGAGGGAAAAATGAGGGAAAAATGAGGGAAAAATGAGGGAAAAATGAGGTAAAAATGAGGTAAAAATGAGGGAAAATTGATTTTTTTTAAATGTGTGAAAATGAGGTAAAAATGAGGGAAAAATGAGGTAAAAATGAGGGAAAAATGAGGGAAAAATGAGGGAAAAATGAGGTAAAAATGAGGTAAAAATGTGTGAAAATGAGGTAAAATTGAGGGAAAATTGATTTTTTTTAAATGTGTGAAAATGAGGTAAAAATGAGGGGAAATTGAGGTAAAAATGTGTGAAAATGAGGTAAAAATGAGGGGAAATTGAGGTAAAAATGTGTGAAAATGAGGTAAAATTGATTTTTTTTAAATGAGGTAAAAATGAGGGGAAATTGAGGTAAAAATGTGTGAAAATGAGGTAAAAATGAGGGGAAATTGAGGTAAAAATGTGTGAAAATGAGGTAAAAATGAGGGAAAATTGAGGTAAAAATGTGTGAAAATGAGGTAAAATTGATTTTTTTTAAATGAGGTAAAAATGAGGGGAAATTGAGGTAAAAATGTGTGAAAATGAGGTAAAAATGAGGGGAAATTGAGGTAAAAATGTGTGAAAATGAGGTAAAAATGAGGGAAAATTGAGGTAAAAATGTGTGAAAATGAGGTAAAAATGAGGGAAAATTGAGGGAAAATTGATTTTTTTTAAATGTGTGAAAATGAGGGAAAAATGAGGGGAAATTGAGGCAAAAATGTGTGAAAATGAGGTAAAAATGAGGGAAAATTGAGGTAAAAATGAGGTAAAAATGAGGGAAAATTGAGGTAAAAATGTGTGAAAATGAGGTAAAAATGAGGGAAAATTGAGGGAAAATTGATTTTTTTTAAATGTGTGAAAATGAGGTAAAAATGAGGGGAAATTGAGGTAAAAATGTGTGAAAATGAGGTAAAAATGAGGGGAAATTGAGGTAAAAATGTGTGAAAATGAGGTAAAATTGATTTTTTTTAAATGAGGTAAAAATGAGGGGAAATTGAGGTAAAAATGTGTGAAAATGAGGTAAAAATGAGGTAAAAATGAGGTAAAATTGAGGGAAAATTGATTTTTTTTAAATGTGTGAAAATGAGGGAAAAATGAGGGAAAAATGAGGGAAAATTGAGGTAAAAATGAGGTAAAAATGTGTGAAAATGAGGTAAAAATGAGGGAAAGTTGAGGTAAAAATGAGGGAAAATTGAGGTAAAAATGAGGTAAAAATGTGTGAAAATGAGGTAAAAATGAGGGAAAATTGAGGTAAAAATGAGGGAAAAATGAGGTAAAAATGAGGTAAAAATGAGGTAAAATTGAGGGAAAATTGATTTTTTTTAAATGTGTGAAAATGAGGTAAAAATGAGGGGAAATTGAGGTAAAAATGTGTGAAAATGAGGTAAAAATGAGGGAAAAATGAGGGAAAAATGAGGGAAAAATGAGGGAAAAATGAGGGAAAAATGAGGTAAAAATGAGGTAAAAATGAGGTAAAATTGAGGGAAAATTGATTTTTTTTAAATGTGTGAAAATGAGGTAAAAATGAGGGAAAAATGAGGTAAAAATGAGGGAAAAATGAGGGAAAAATGAGGGAAAAATGAGGGAAAAATGAGGGAAAAATGAGGTAAAAATGAGGTAAAAATGAGGGAAAATTGAGGGAAAATTGATTTTTTTTAAATGTGTGAAAATGAGGTAAAAATGAGGGAAAAATGAGGTAAAAATGAGGGAAAAATGAGGTAAAAATGAGGGAAAAATGAGGGAAAAATGAGGGAAAAATGAGGGAAAAATGAGGTAAAAATGAGGTAAAAATGAGGGAAAATTGATTTTTTTTAAATGTGTGAAAATGAGGTAAAAATGAGGGAAAAATGAGGTAAAAATGAGGGAAAAATGAGGGAAAAATGAGGGAAAAATGAGGTAAAAATGAGGTAAAAATGTGTGAAAATGAGGTAAAATTGAGGGAAAATTGATTTTTTTTAAATGTGTGAAAATGAGGTAAAAATGAGGGGAAATTGAGGTAAAAATGTGTGAAAATGAGGTAAAAATGAGGGGAAATTGAGGTAAAAATGTGTGAAAATGAGGTAAAATTGATTTTTTTTAAATGAGGTAAAAATGAGGGGAAATTGAGGTAAAAATGTGTGAAAATGAGGTAAAAATGAGGGGAAATTGAGGTAAAAATGTGTGAAAATGAGGTAAAAATGAGGGAAAATTGAGGTAAAAATGTGTGAAAATGAGGTAAAATTGATTTTTTTTAAATGAGGTAAAAATGAGGGGAAATTGAGGTAAAAATGTGTGAAAATGAGGTAAAAATGAGGGGAAATTGAGGTAAAAATGTGTGAAAATGAGGTAAAAATGAGGGAAAATTGAGGTAAAAATGTGTGAAACTGAGGTAAAAATGAGGGAAAATTGAGGGAAAATTGATTTTTTTTAAATGTGTGAAAATGAGGGAAAAATGAGGGAAAAATGAGGTAAAAATGAGGTAAAAATGAGGGAAAAATGAGGTAAAAATGTGTGAAAATGAGGTAAAAATGAGGGAAAATTGAGGTAAAAATGTGTGAAAATGAGGTAAAAATGAGGGAAAATTGAGGTAAAAATGAGGGAAAAATGAGGGAAAATTGAGGTAAAAATGTGTGAAAATGAGGTAAAATTGATTTTTTTTAAATGAGGGAAAATTGAGGTAAAATTGATTTTTTTTAAATGTGTGAAAATGAGGGAAAAATGAGGGAAAAATGAGGTAAAAATGAGGTAAAAATGAGGTAAAATTGAGGGAAAATTGATTTTTTTTAAATGTGTGAAAATGAGGTAAAAATGAGGGGAAATTGAGGGAAAATTGAGGTAAAAATGAGGTAAAAATGTGTGAAAATGAGGTAAAAATGAGGGAAAGTTGAGGTAAAAATGAGGGAAAATTGAGGTAAAAATGAGGTAAAAATGTGTGAAAATGAGGTAAAAATGAGGGAAAGTTGAGGTAAAAATGAGGGAAAATTGAGGTAAAAATGAGGTAAAAATGTGTGAAAATGAGGTAAAAATGAGGGAAAATTGAGGTAAAAATGAGGGAAAAATGAGGTAAAAATGAGGTAAAAATGAGGTAAAATTGAGGGAAAATTGATTTTTTTTAAATGTGTGAAAATGAGGGAAAAATGAGGGAAAAATGAGGGAAAATTGAGGTAAAAATGAGGTAAAAATGTGTGAAAATGAGGTAAAAATGAGGGAAAGTTGAGGTAAAAATGAGGGAAAATTGAGGTAAAAATGAGGTAAAAATGTGTGAAAATGAGGTAAAAATGAGGGAAAATTGAGGTAAAAATGAGGGAAAAATGAGGTAAAAATGAGGTAAAAATGAGGTAAAATTGAGGGAAAATTGATTTTTTTTAAATGTGTGAAAATGAGGTAAAAATGAGGGGAAATTGAGGTAAAAATGTGTGAAAATGAGGTAAAAATGAGGGAAAAATGAGGGAAAAATGAGGGAAAAATGAGGGAAAAATGAGGGAAAAATGAGGTAAAAATGAGGTAAAAATGAGGTAAAATTGAGGGAAAATTGATTTTTTTTAAATGTGTGAAAATGAGGTAAAAATGAGGGAAAATTGAGGGAAAATTGATTTTTTTTAAATGTGTGAAAATGAGGTAAAAATGAGGGAAAAATGAGGTAAAAATGAGGGAAAAATGAGGGAAAAATGAGGGAAAAATGAGGGAAAAATGAGGGAAAAATGAGGTAAAAATGAGGTAAAAATGAGGGAAAATTGAGGGAAAATTGATTTTTTTTAAATGTGTGAAAATGAGGTAAAAATGAGGGAAAAATGAGGTAAAAATGAGGGAAAAATGAGGTAAAAATGAGGGAAAAATGAGGGAAAAATGAGGGAAAAATGAGGGAAAAATGAGGTAAAAATGAGGTAAAAATGAGGGAAAATTGATTTTTTTTAAATGTGTGAAAATGAGGTAAAAATGAGGGAAAAATGAGGTAAAAATGAGGGAAAAATGAGGGAAAAATGAGGGAAAAATGAGGTAAAAATGAGGTAAAAATGTGTGAAAATGAGGTAAAATTGAGGGAAAATTGATTTTTTTTAAATGTGTGAAAATGAGGTAAAAATGAGGGGAAATTGAGGTAAAAATGTGTGAAAATGAGGTAAAAATGAGGGGAAATTGAGGTAAAAATGTGTGAAAATGAGGTAAAATTGATTTTTTTTAAATGAGGTAAAAATGAGGGGAAATTGAGGTAAAAATGTGTGAAAATGAGGTAAAAATGAGGGGAAATTGAGGTAAAAATGTGTGAAAATGAGGTAAAAATGAGGGAAAATTGAGGTAAAAATGTGTGAAAATGAGGTAAAATTGATTTTTTTTAAATGAGGTAAAAATGAGGGGAAATTGAGGTAAAAATGTGTGAAAATGAGGTAAAAATGAGGGGAAATTGAGGTAAAAATGTGTGAAAATGAGGTAAAAATGAGGGAAAATTGAGGTAAAAATGTGTGAAAATGAGGTAAAATTGATTTTTTTTAAATGAGGTAAAAATGAGGGGAAATTGAGGTAAAAATGTGTGAAAATGAGGTAAAATTGATTTTTTTTAAATGAGGTAAAAATGAGGGGAAATTGAGGTAAAAATGTGTGAAAATGAGGTAAAAATGAGGGGAAATTGAGGTAAAAATGTGTGAAAATGAGGTAAAAATGAGGGAAAATTGAGGTAAAAATGTGTGAAAATGAGGTAAAATTGATTTTTTTTAAATGAGGTAAAAATGAGGGGAAATTGAGGTAAAAATGTGTGAAAATGAGGTAAAAATGAGGGGAAATTGAGGTAAAAATGTGTGAAAATGAGGTAAAAATGAGGGAAAATTGAGGTAAAAATGTGTGAAAATGAGGTAAAATTGATTTTTTTTAAATGAGGTAAAAATGAGGGGAAATTGAGGTAAAAATGTGTGAAAATGAGGTAAAATTGATTTTTTTTAAATGAGGTAAAAATGAGGGGAAATTGAGGTAAAAATGTGTGAAAATGAGGTAAAAATGAGGGGAAATTGAGGTAAAAATGTGTGAAAATGAGGTAAAAATGAGGGAAAATTGAGGTAAAAATGTGTGAAAATGAGGTAAAATTGATTTTTTTTAAATGAGGTAAAAATGAGGGGAAATTGAGGTAAAAATGTGTGAAAATGAGGTAAAAATGAGGGGAAATTGAGGTAAAAATGTGTGAAAATGAGGTAAAAATGAGGGAAAATTGAGGTAAAAATGTGTGAAAATGAGGTAAAATTGATTTTTTTTAAATGAGGTAAAAATGAGGGGAAATTGAGGTAAAAATGTGTGAAAATGAGGTAAAAATGAGGGGAAATTGAGGTAAAAATGTGTGAAAATGAGGTAAAAATGAGGGAAAATTGAGGTAAAAATGTGTGAAAATGAGGTAAAAATGAGGGAAAATTGAGGGAAAATTGATTTTTTTTAAATGTGTGAAAATGAGGGAAAAATGAGGGGAAATTGAGGCAAAAATGTGTGAAAATGAGGTAAAAATGAGGGAAAATTGAGGTAAAAATGAGGTAAAAATGAGGGAAAAATGAGGTAAAATTGAGGGAAAATTGATTTTTTTTAAATGTGTGAAAATGAGGTAAAAATGAGGGGAAATTGAGGTAAAAATGTGTGAAAATGAGGTAAAAATGAGGGGAAATTGAGGTAAAAATGTGTGAAAATGAGGTAAAATTGATTTTTTTTAAATGAGGTAAAAATGAGGGGAAATTGAGGTAAAAATGTGTGAAAATGAGGTAAAAATGAGGGGAAATTGAGGTAAAAATGTGTGAAAATGAGGTAAAAATGAGGGAAAATTGAGGTAAAAATGTGTGAAAATGAGGTAACAATGAGGGAAAATTGAGGGAAAATTGATTTTTTTTAAATGTGTGAAAATGAGGGAAAAATGAGGGGAAATTGAGGCAAAAATGTGTGAAAATGAGGTAAAAATGAGGGAAAATTGAGGTAAAAATGAGGTAAAAATGAGGGAAAAATGAGGTAAAAATGAGGTAAAAATGAGGTAAAAATGAGGTAAAATTGAGGGAAAATTGATTTTTTTTAAATGTGTGAAAATGAGGTAAAAATGTGTGAAAATGAGGTAAAAATGAGGGAAAATTGAGGTAAAAATGAGGTAAAAATGTGTGAAAATGAGGTAAAAATGAGGGAAAATTGAGGTAAAAATGTGTGAAAATGAGGTAAAAATGAGGGAAAATTGAGGTAAAAATGAGGTAAAAATGAGGGAAAAATGAGGTAAAAATGAGGGAAAAATGAGGGAAAAATGAGGGAAAAATGAGGTAAAAATGAGGTAAAAATGAGGTAAAAATGAGGGAAAAATGAGGTAAAAATGTGTGAAAATGAGGTAAAAATGAGGGAAAATTGAGGTAAAAATGTGTGAAAATGAGGTAAAAATGAGGGAAAATTGAGGTAAAAATGAGGGAAAAATGAGGGAAAATTGAGGTAAAAATGTGTGAAAATGAGGTAAAAATGAGGAAAAATTGAGGGAAAATTGATTTTTTTTAAATGTGTGAAAATGAGGGAAAAATGAGGGGAAATTGAGGCAAAAATGTGTGAAAATGAGGTAAAAATGAGGGAAAATTGAGGTAAAAATGAGGTAAAAATGAGGGAAAAATGAGGTAAAAATGAGGGAAAAATGAGGGAAAATTGAGGTAAAAATGAGGGAAAAATGAGGTAAAAATGTGTGAAAATGAGGTAAAAATGAGGGAAAATTGAGGTAAAAATGAGGTAAAAATGAGGGAAAAATGAGGTAAAAATGAGGTAAAAATGAGGGAAAATTGAGGTAAAAATGAGGTAAAAATGTGTGAAAATGAGGTAAAAATGAGGGAAAATTGAGGTAAAAATGTGTGAAAATGAGGTAAAAATGAGGGAAAATTGAGGTAAAAATGAGGTAAAAATGAGGGAAAAATGAGGTAAAAATGAGGGAAAAATGAGGGAAAAATGAGGGAAAAATGAGGTAAAAATGAGGTAAAAATGAGGTAAAAATGAGGGAAAAATGAGGTAAAAATGTGTGAAAATGAGGTAAAAATGAGGGAAAATTGAGGTAAAAATGTGTGAAAATGAGGTAAAAATGAGGGAAAATTGAGGTAAAAATGAGGGAAAAATGAGGGAAAATTGAGGGAAAATTGATTTTTTTTAAATGTGTGAAAATGAGGGAAAAATGAGGGGAAATTGAGGTAAAAATGTGTGAAAATGAGGTAAAAATGAGGGAAAATTGAGGTAAAAATGAGGTAAAAATGAGGGAAAAATGAGGTAAAAATGAGGGAAAAATGAGGGAAAATTGAGGTAAAAATGAGGGAAAAATGAGGTAAAAATGTGTGAAAATGAGGTAAAAATGAGGGAAAATTGAGGTAAAAATGAGGTAAAAATGAGGGAAAAATGAGGTAAAAATGACTCAGGGAAAGCAATGCACCGGAACATTCCCATTTTGTTCGGGACTGCACCGAAATTTGTCCCGGGACGCGTCCCGGGGCAAAACCCGGATAAAACGGTGCAGTCCTGGACAAAACTTGGACGGTTCGGTGCAAATAAATGTCTCGCCGCCTGCGTCGTGTGGGTGGCAATGGCTGCGAGAGGCCTCCTGGAATCGAACCAGCGACGACTTGAACTCCTGCTTGCTTGACGTACGAGATCTTGAACCACTCGGCTATACCTGAACTTGTGGGGGAAAGGGGGATGGCGCGCTTATATGTGCGCTAGCGCCAGAGTTCCATAGGACTACATATCGGAGAACTTGGATAAGCATAACTATTGTTCTAGGAATCAGATAGGGCTCAAGTTTTGAAAACTTATAGACTGAAAGATGATTGTTAAAATATAGTAGCTTTTTTTTCTTAGAAAACTATAATTTTCATTTTTTGCAAGGTGACAGTGAATAAGTCTCTATCTTCGATAATTGTGTAAATCTTCAAAACTGAAATTGATATTCACAAATAACATATACAAAAAAATTTCCGTTGCTTTCATTAAGATTTTTGAAGAGGAACTCAGAGCGGGTAGTGCCTGAATCGTTTTATTTTTATTTTATTTATTTATTTCATCATCAATGTTCCACAAAATATAACATAAATAATAATAAACAAAGTGAATTACTCATTGAACTAGATGATAAAATGCTTAAAGGTTGGGTACCCGTAAGAGTATTCAACCAGTATTTATTTGACATAGAAAAACAATTGAATAATGATGCGAATGGAAAGTAATAAAAAAAGAAAATAATAACAAAAGTATTTATATATTGTTTAGTAATATGCTTAATTTGAATCAAAGTATTTCGAAGGGAGTTTTTTGAGTGTATTTCTTACTGATTCAATACTTGGACAGTCCAACAAGTTATGTGATAACTTATTCCATAATGGAAGGATTTTGTCAAAAACGGAGTCTGTGTTTTTCATTTTATTTCTCAGTCGAAGTGGATATCTCCTTGTAATACCAGGAGCACAAAATTTGGAGAATGATGGTTGATGGGTCAGATTTTTGCGACATTTAAAAACATGAATCAGAGATAGTATTTTCATACGTTTTGAAATGGAATCAATATTAAGGATAGTGAGTCTATCTTCATAAGAAGTAAAGGAAATATTACAACGATAACAAACCAAACGAGAGTAATATCTAAGAGTGGATTCAAATTTGTTGAGAAGTTTTTTAGAAATATAAGGAGAATATACATCAGAGCAATATTCAAGTATTGGGGTTTCTGGCTTTTTTAAATGAGTCATAGCTCATTTGAGATGTAATTTTACGCTGATAAAGGAACTGCTTTCAAAAACTGCAAAGTAGCACGTGGCTCCAAGTCTCATTCTCGAGAATTAGTTTTCGAGTTCAAAAAATTATTTAAAAAATTTAAGAAATAAAAAAAAATTTAACTGAAGAGCTAACTAGGTAAAACTTTTAGGCAATCACAAATAAACCATTACGTCTTGAAGTGCCAACATTTCAGCAAATTTGGTTCGTGGAAATTTCTCGATACAAAAAAAATTAGCAAAACAGTGTTTTTCCAATTTTTAAGTTGAATGTATTTTTGGTAAACAAACGAGCTCGAATTAAACCAATTTTCAGTTTTGTTTTCGAATTTTGTTGTTCTTGCACTTCGCACTCTTCTTTGTCCGGAATAATTCGAACAAAGTTTGATACATCCCCATATAAAATTGGACTGCACTAGTGCATCGCTTTACCTGATAATTTTGAACCATTTTTGTCCGGGACTGTCCCGAAAAAATGAAGGTGCGGTGCAGTCCCGGACAAATTTTGGTGCAGTCCCGTACAAACTGGGACTGCACCGGTACATCGCTTTTCCTGAGAATTTTGAACCATTTTCGTCCGGGACTGTCTCGGAAAAATGAAGGTGCAGTGCAGTCCCGGACAAAATTTGGTGCAGTCCCGTACAAACTGGGACTGCACCGGTGCATCGCTTTTCCTGAGGAGGTAAAAATGAGGGAAAATTGAGGTAAAAATGAGGTAAAAATGTGTGAAAATGAGGTAAAAATGAGGGAAAATTGAGGTAAAAATGTGTGAAAATGAGGTAAAAATGAGGGAAAATTGAGGTAAAAATGAGGTAAAAATGAGGTAAAAATGAGGGAAAATTGAGGTAAAAATGAGGTAAAAATGAGGGAAAAATGAGGTAAAAATGAGGTAAAAATGAGGGAAAATTGAGGTAAAAATGAGGTAAAAATGTGTGAAAATGAGGTAAAAATGAGGGAAAATTGAGGTAAAAATGTGTGAAAATGAGGTAAAAATGAGGGAAAATTGAGGTAAAAATGAGGTAAAAATGAGGGGAAAATGAGGTAAAAATGAGGTAAAAATGAGGGAAAATTGAGGTAAAAATGAGGTAAAAATGTGTGAAAATGAGGTAAAAATGAGGGAAAATTGAGGTAAAAATGTGTGAAAATGAGGTAAAAATGAGGGAAAATTGAGGTAAAAATGAGGTAAAAATGAGGTAAAAATGAGGGAAAAATGAGGGAAAAATGAGGGAAAAATGAGGTAAAAATGAGGTAAAAATGAGGTAAAAATGAGGGAAAAATGAGGTAAAAATGTGTGAAAATGAGGTAAAAATGAGGGAAAATTGAGGTAAAAATGTGTGAAAATGAGGTAAAAATGAGGGAAAATTGAGGTAAAAATGAGGGAAAAATGAGGGAAAATTGAGGTAAAAATGTGTGAAAATGAGGTAAAATTGATTTTTTTTAAATGAGGGAAAATTGAGGTAAAATTGATTTTTTTTAAATGTGTGAAAATGAGGGAAAAATGAGGGAAAAATGAGGTAAAAATGAGGTAAAAATGAGGGAAAATTGAGGTAAAAATGAGGTAAAAATGTGTGAAAATGAGGTAAAAATGAGGGAAAGTTGAGGTACAAATGTGTGAAAATGAGGTAAAAATGAGGGAAAATTGAGGTAAAAATGAGGTAAAAATGAGGGAAAAATGAGGTAAAAATGAGGGAAAAATGAGGGAAAAATGAGGGAAAAATGAGGTAAAAATGAGGTAAAAATGAGGTAAAAATGAGGGAAAAATGAGGTAAAAATGTGTGAAAATGAGGTAAAAATGAGTTAAAATTGAGGTAAAAATGTGTGAAAATGAGGTAAAAATGAGGGAAAATTGAGGTAAAAATGAGGGAAAAATGAGGGAAAATTGAGGTAAAAATGTGTGAAAATGAGGTAAAATTGATTTTTTTTAAATGAGGGAAAATTGAGGTAAAAATGAGGGAAAAATGAGGTAAAAATGAGGTAAAAATGAGGGATAATTGAGGTAAAATTGAGGTAAAAATGAGGTAAAAATGAGGGAAAAATGAGGTAAAAATGAGGGAAAAATGAGGTAAAAATGAGGTAAAAATGAGGGAAAAATGAGGTAAAAATGAGGTAAAAATGAGGGAAAAATGAGGGAAAATTGAGGTAAAAATGTGTGAAAATGAGGTAAAATTGATTTTTTTTAAATGAGGTAAAAATGAGGTAAAAATGAGGGAAAAATGAGGTAAAAATGAGGTAAAAATGAGGGATAATTGAGGTAAAATTGAGGTAAAAATGAGGTAAAAATGAGGGAAAAATGAGGTAAAAATGAGGGAAAAATGAGGTAAAAATGAGGTAAAAATGAGGGAAAAATGAGGTAAAAATGAGGTAAAAATGAGGGAAAAATGAGGTAAAAATGAGGTAAAAATGAGGTAAAAATGAGGGAAAAATGAGGTAAAAATGAGGTAAAAATGAGGGAAAAATGAGGGAAAATTGAGGTAAAAATGAGGTAAAAATGAGGGAAAAATGAGGTAAAAATGAGGTAAAAATGAGGGATAATTGAGGTAAAATTGAGGTAAAAATGAGGTAAAAATGAGGGAAAAATGAGGTAAAAATGAGGGAAAAATGAGGTAAAAATGAGGTAAAAATGAGGGAAAAATGAGGTAAAAATGAGGTAAAAATGTGTGAAAATGAGGTAAAAATGATTTTTTTTAAATGAGGGAAAATTGAGGGAAAAATGAGGTAAAAATGAGGGAAAAATGAGGTAAAAATGAGGGAAAAATGAGGGAAAATTGAGGGAAAAATGAGGTAAAAATGAGGGAAAAATGAGGTAAAAATGAGGGAAAAATGAGGTAAAAATGAGGGAAAAATGAGGTAAAAATGAGGGAAAAATGAGGTAAAAATGAGGTAAAAATGTGTGAAAATGAGGTAAAAATGATTTTTTTTAAATGAGGGAAAATTGAGGTAAAAATGAGGTAAAAATGAGGGAAAAATGAGGTAAAAATGAGGGAAAAATGAGGTAAAAATGAGGTAAAAATGAGGGAAAAATGAGGGAAAATTGAGGTAAAAATGTGTGAAAATGAGGTAAAATTGATTTTTTTTAAATGAGGGAAAATTGAGGGAAAATTGATTTTTTTTAAATGTGTGAAAATGAGGTAAAAATGAGGGAAAATTGAGGTAAAAATGAGGGAAAAATGAGGTAAAAATGAGGAAAAATTGAGGTAAAATTGAGGTAAAAATGAGGTAAAAATGAGGTAAAAATGAGGGAAAATTGAGGTAAAATTGAGGTAAAAATGAGGTAAAAATGAGGGAAAAATGAGGGAAAATTGAGGTAAAAATGAGGGAAAAATGAGGTAAAAATGAGGGAAAATTGAGGTAAAATTGAGGTAAAAATGAGGTAAAAATGAGGTAAAAATGAGGGAAAATTGAGGTAAAAATGAGGTAAAAATGAGGGAAAATTGAGGTAAAAATGAGGGAAAAATGAGGGAAAAATGAGGTAAAAATGAGGTAAAAATGTGTGAAAATGAGGTAAAAATGAGGGGAAATTGAGGTAAAAATGTGTGAAAATGAGGTAAAAATGAGGGGAAATTGAGGTAAAAATGTGTGAAAATGAGGTAAAAATGAGGGAAAATTGAGGTAAAAATGAGGTAAAAATGAGGGAAAAATGAGGTAAAAATGAGGTAAAAATGAGGGAAAATTGAGGTAAAAATGAGGGAAAATTGAGGTAAAAATGAGGGAAAAATGAGGTAAAAATGAGGGAAAATTGAGGTAAAAATGAGGTAAAAATGAGGGAAAATTGAGGTAAAAATGAGGGAAAAATGAGGGAAGATTGAGGTAAAAATGTGTGAAAATGAGGTAAAAATGAGGGAAAATTGAGGTAAAAATGAGGGAAAATTGAGGTAAAAATGAGGGAAAAATGAGGTAAAAATGAGGTAAAAATGAGGTAAAAATGAGGTAAAAATGAGGGAAAATTGAGGTAAAAATGAGGTAAAAATGAGGGAAAATTGAGGTAAAAATGAGGGAAAAATGAGGGAAGATTGAGGTAAAAATGTGTGAAAATGAGGTAAAAATGAGGGGAAATTGAGGTAAAAATGTGTGAAAATGAGGTAAAAATGAGGGGAAATTGAGGTAAAAATGTGTGAAAATGAGGTAAAAATGAGGGATAATTGAGGTAAAATTGAGGTAAAAATGAGGTAAAAATGAGGGAAAAATGAGGTAAAAATGAGGGAAAAATGAGGTAAAAATGAGGTAAAAATGAGGGAAAAATGAGGTAAAAATGAGGTAAAAATGAGGGAAAAATGAGGTAAAAATGAGGTAAAAATGAGGTAAAAATGAGGGAAAAATGAGGTAAAAATGAGGTAAAAATGAGGGAAAAATGAGGGAAAATTGAGGTAAAAATGAGGTAAAAATGAGGGAAAAATGAGGTAAAAATGAGGTAAAAATGAGGGATAATTGAGGTAAAATTGAGGTAAAAATGAGGTAAAAATGAGGGAAAAATGAGGTAAAAATGAGGGAAAAATGAGGTAAAAATGAGGTAAAAATGAGGGAAAAATGAGGTAAAAATGAGGTAAAAATGTGTGAAAATGAGGTAAAAATGATTTTTTTTAAATGAGGGAAAATTGAGGGAAAAATGAGGTAAAAATGAGGGAAAAATGAGGTAAAAATGAGGGAAAAATGAGGTAAAAATGAGGTAAAAATGAGGGAAAAATGAGGGAAAAATGAGGTAAAAATGAGGGAAAAATGAGGGAAAATTGAGGGAAAAATGAGGTAAAAATGAGGGAAAAATGAGGTAAAAATGAGGGAAAAATGAGGTAAAAATGAGGGAAAAATGAGGTAAAAATGAGGGAAAAATGAGGTAAAAATGAGGTAAAAATGTGTGAAAATGAGGTAAAAATGATTTTTTTTAAATGAGGGAAAATTGAGGTAAAAATGAGGTAAAAATGAGGGAAAAATGAGGTAAAAATGAGGGAAAAATGAGGTAAAAATGAGGTAAAAATGAGGGAAAAATGAGGGAAAATTGAGGTAAAAATGTGTGAAAATGAGGTAAAATTGATTTTTTTTAAATGAGGGAAAATTGAGGGAAAATTGATTTTTTTTAAATGTGTGAAAATGAGGTAAAAATGAGGGAAAATTGAGGTAAAAATGAGGGAAAAATGAGGTAAAAATGAGGAAAAATTGAGGTAAAATTGAGGTAAAAATGAGGTAAAAATGAGGTAAAAATGAGGGAAAATTGAGGTAAAATTGAGGTAAAAATGAGGTAAAAATGAGGGAAAAATGAGGGAAAATTGAGGTAAAAATGAGGGAAAAATGAGGTAAAAATGAGGGAAAATTGAGGTAAAATTGAGGTAAAAATGAGGTAAAAATGAGGTAAAAATGAGGGAAAATTGAGGTAAAAATGAGGTAAAAATGAGGGAAAATTGAGGTAAAAATGAGGGAAAAATGAGGGAAAAATGAGGTAAAAATGAGGTAAAAATGTGTGAAAATGAGGTAAAAATGAGGGGAAATTGAGGTAAAAATGTGTGAAAATGAGGTAAAAATGAGGGGAAATTGAGGTAAAAATGTGTGAAAATGAGGTAAAAATGAGGGAAAATTGAGGTAAAAATGAGGTAAAAATGAGGGAAAAATGAGGTAAAAATGAGGTAAAAATGAGGGAAAATTGAGGTAAAAATGAGGGAAAATTGAGGTAAAAATGAGGGAAAAATGAGGTAAAAATGAGGGAAAAATGAGGGAAAATTGAGGTAAAAATGAGGGAAAATTGAGGTAAAAATGAGGTAAAAATGAGGGAAAATTGAGGTAAAAATGAGGGAAAAATGAGGGAAGATTGAGGTAAAAATGTGTGAAAATGAGGTAAAAATGAGGGAAAATTGAGGTAAAAATGAGGGAAAATTGAGGTAAAAATGAGGGAAAAATGAGGTAAAAATGAGGTAAAAATGAGGGAAAATTGAGGTAAAAATGAGGGAAAATTGAGGTAAAAATGAGGTAAAAATGAGGGAAAATTGAGGTAAAAATGAGGGAAAATTGAGGTAAAAATGAGGTAAAAATGAGGGAAAATTGAGGTAAAAATGAGGGAAAAATGAGGGAAGATTGAGGTAAAAATGTGTGAAAATGAGGTAAAAATGAGGGAAAATTGAGGTAAAAATGAGGTAAAAATGAGGGAAAAATGAGGTAAAAATGAGGTAAAAATGAGGGAAAATTGAGGTAAAAATGAGGGAAAATTGAGGTAAAAATGAGGGAAAAATGAGGTAAAAATGAGGTAAAAATGAGGGAAAATTGAGGTAAAAATGAGGGAAAATTGAGGTAAAAATGAGGTAAAAATGACGGAAAATTGAGGTAAAAATGAGGGAAAAATGAGGGAAGATTGAGGTAAAAATGTGTGAAAATGAGGTAAAAATGAGGGAAAATTGAGGTAAAAATGAGGGAAAATTGAGGTAAAAATGAGGGAAAAATGAGGTAAAAATGAGGTAAAAATGAGGTAAAAATGAGGTAAAAATGAGGGAAAATTGAGGTAAAAATGAGGTAAAAATGAGGGAAAATTGAGGTAAAAATGAGGGAAAAATGAGGGAAGATTGAGGTAAAAATGTGTGAAAATGAGGTAAAAATGAGGGGAAATTGAGGTAAAAATGAGGTAAAAATGAGGGAAAATTGAGGTAAAAATGAGGGAAAAATGAGGGAAGATTGAGGTAAAAATGTGTGAAAATGAGGTAAAAATGAGGGGAAATTGAGGTAAAAATGTGTGAAAATGAGGTAAAAATGAGGGGAAATTGAGGTAAAATGTGTGAAAATGAGGTAAAAATGAGGGAAAATTGAGGTAAAAATGTGTGAAAATGAGGTAAAAATGAGGGAAAATTGAGGGAAAATGAGGTAAAAATGTGTGAAAATGAGGTAAAAATGAGGGAAAATTGAGGTAAAAATGAGGTAAAATGAGGGAAAAATGAGGTAAAAATGAGGAAAAATGAGGGAAAATTGAGGGAAAAATGAGGTAAAAATGAGGTAAAAATGAGGTAAAAATGAGGGAAAAATGAGGGAAAAATGAGGTAAAAATGAGGGAAAAATGAGGGAAAATTGAGGTAAAAATGAGGGAAAAATGAGGTAAAAATGAGGGAAAAATGAGGTAAAAATGTGTGAAAATGAGGTAAAAATGAGGGAAAATTGAGGTAAAAATGAGGTAAAAATGAGGGAAAAATGAGGTAAAAATGAGGTAAAAATGAGGGAAAATTGAGGTAAAAATGAGGGAAAATTGAGGTAAAAATGTGTGAAAATGAGGTAAAAATGAGGGAAAATTGAGGGAAAATTGAGGTAAAAATGTGTGAAAATGAGGTAAATTGATTTTTTTAAATGAGGGAAAATTGAGGGAAAATTGATTTTTTTAAATGTGTGAAAATGAGGTAAAAATGAGGGAAAATTGAGGTAAAAATGTGTGAAAATGAGGTAAAAATGAGGGAAAATTGAGGGAAAATTGAGGTAAAAATGTGTGAAAATGAGGTAAAATTGATTTTTTTTAAATGAGGGAAAATTGAGGTAAAAATGTGTGAAAATGAGGTAAAAATGAGGGAAAATTGAGGTAAAAATGAGGTAAAAATGAGGGAAAATTGAGGGAAAATTGAGGTAAAATGAGGGAAAAATGAGGTAAAAATGAGGGAAAATTGAGGGAAATTGAGGTAAAAATGTGTGAAAATGAGGTAAATTGATTTTTTTTAAATGAGGGAAATTGAGGGAAAATTGATTTTTTTTAAATGTGTGAAAATGAGGTAAAAATGAGGGAAAATTGAGGTAAAAATGTGTGAAAATGAGGTAAAAATGAGGGAAAATTGAGGGAAAATTGAGGTAAAAATGTGTGAAAATGAGGTAAATTGATTTTTTTTAAATGAGGGAAAATTGAGGGAAAATTGATTTTTTTTAAATGTGTGAAAATGAGGGAAAAATGAGGGAAATTGAGGTAAAAATGTGTGAAAATGAGGTAAAATTGATTTTTTTTAAATGAGGGAAAATTGAGGGAAAATTGATTTTTTTTAAATGTGTGAAAATGAGGGAAAAATGAGGGGAAATTGAGGTAAAAATGTGTGAAAATGAGGTAAAATTGATTTTTTTTAATGAGGGAAAATTGAGGGAAAATTGATTTTTTTTAAATGTGTGAAAATGAGGGAAAAATGAGGGGAAATTGAGGTAAAAATGTGTGAAAATGAGGTAAAATTGATTTTTTTTAAATGAGGGAAAAAATGTGTGAAAATGAGGTAAAATTGATTTTTTTTAAATGAGGGAAAATTGGAGGGAAAATTGATTTTTTTTAATGTGTGAAAATGAGGGAAAAATGAGGGGAAATGAGGTAAAAATGTGTGAAAATGAGGTAAAAATAGGAAAATTGATGTAAAAATGTGTGAAAATGAGGTAAAAATGAGGAAAATTGAGGTAAAAATGAGGTAAAAATGAGGGAAAATTGAGGGAAAATTGAGGTAAAAATGAGGGAAAAATGAGGTAAAAATGAGGGAAAAATTGAGGTAAAAATGAGGTAAAAATGAGGTAAAAATGAGGGAAAATTGAGGTAAAAATGAGGGAAAAATGAGGGAAAATTGAGTTAAAAATGAGGGAAAAATGAGGTAAAAATGAGGGAAAATTGAGGTAAAATTGAGGTAAAAATGAGGTAAAAATGAGGTAAAAATGAGGGAAAATTGAGGTAAAAATGAGGTAAAAATGAGGGAAAATTGAGGTAAAAATGAGGGAAAAATGAGGGAAGATTGAGGTAAAAATGTGTGAAAATGAGGTAAAAATGAGGGAAAATTGAGGTAAAATGTGTGAAAATGAGGTAAAAATGAGGGAAAATGAGGGAAAATTGAGGTAAAAATGAGGTAAAAATGAGGGAAAAATGAGGGAAAAATGAGGTAAAAATGAGGAAAATTGAGGTAAAATTGAGGTAAAAATGAGGTAAAAATGAGGTAAAAATGAGGGAAAATTGAGGTAAAAATGAGGGGAAATTGAGGTAAAAATGTGTGAAAATGAGGTAAAAATGAGGGGAAATTGAGGTAAAAATGAGGGGAAATTGAGGTAAAAATGTGTGAAAATGAGGTAAAAATGAGGGAAATTGAGTAAAAATGAGGGGAAATTGAGGTAAAAATGAGGGGAAATTGAGGTAAAAATGTGTGAAAATGAGGTAAAAATGAGGGAAAATGAGGTAAAAATGAGGGGAAATTGAGGTAAAAATGTGTGAAAATGAGGTAAAAATGAGGGGAAATTGAGGTAAAAATGTGTGAAAATGAGGTAAAATGAGGGAAATTGAGGTAAAAATGTGTGAAAATGAGGTAAAAATGAGGGAAAAATTGAGGTAAAAATGAGGGAAAATTGAGGTAAAATTGAGGTAAAAATGAGGTAAAAATGAGGTAAAAATGAGGGAAAATTGAGGTAAAAATGAGGGAAAAATGAGGGAAGATTGAGGTAAAAATGTGTGAAAATGAGGTAAAAATGAGGGGAAATTGAGGTAAAAATGTGTGAAAATGAGGTAAAAATGAGGGGAAATTGAGGTAAAATGTGTGAAAATGAGGTAAAAATGAGGGAAAATTGAGGTAAAAATGTGTGAAAATGAGGTAAAAATGAGGGAAAATTGAGGTAAAAATGAGGGGAAATTGAGGTAAAAATGTGTGAAAATGAGGTAAAAATGAGGGGAAATTGAGGTAAAAATGAGGGGAAATTGAGGTAAAAATGTGTGAAAATGAGGTAAAATGAGGGGAAATTGAGGTAAAAATGAGGGGAAATTGAGGTAAAAATGAGGGGAAATTGAGGTAAAAATGTGTGAAAATGAGGTAAAAATGAGGGGAAATTGAGGTAAAAATGAGGGGAAATTGAGGTAAAAATGTGTGAAAATGAGGTAAAAATGAGGGGAAATTGAGGTAAAAATGAGGGGAAATTGAGGTAAAAATGAGGGGAAATTGAGGTAAAAATGTGTGAAAATGAGGTAAAAATGAGGGAAAATTGAGGTAAAAATGAGGGAAATTGAGGTAAAAATGTGTGAAAATGAGGTAAAAATGAGGGGAAATTGAGGTAAAATGTGTGAAAATGAGGTAAAAATGAGGGAAATTGAGGTAAAAATGTGTGAAAATGAGGTAAAAATGAGGGAAAAATGAGGTAAAAATGAGGAAAATTGAGGTAAATTGAGGTAAAAATGAGGTTAAAATGAGGTAAAAATGAGGGAAAATTGAGGTAAAAATGAGGGAAATTGAGGTAAAAATGTGTGAAAATGAGGTAAAAATGAGGGGAAATTGAGGTAAAAATGTGTGAAAATGAGGTAAAAATGAGGGGAAATTGAGGTAAAAATGTGTGAAAATGAGGTAAAAATGAGGGAAAAATGAGGTAAAAATGAGGGAAAATTGAGGTAAAATTGAGGTAAAAATGAGGTAAAAATGAGGTAAAAATGAGGGAAAATTGAGGTAAAAATGAGGGAAAAATGAGGGAAGATTGAGGTAAAAATGTGTGAAAATGAGGTAAAAATGAGGGGAAATTGAGGTAAAAATGTGTGAAAATGAGGTAAAAATGAGGGAAAATTGAGGTAAAAATGTGTGAAAATGAGGTAAAAATGAGGGAAAATTGAGGGAAAATTGATTTTTTTAAATGTGTGAAAATGAGGGAAAAATGAGGGGAAATTGAGGTAAAAATGTGTGAAAATGAGGTAAAAATGAGGGAAAATTGAGGTAAAAATGAGGTAAAAATGAGGGAAAAATGAGGTAAAAATGAGGGAAAAATGAGGGAAAATTGAGGTAAAAAATGAGGGAAAAATGAGGTAAAAATGAGGGATAATTGAGGTAAAATTGAGGTAAAAATGAGGTAAAAATGAGGGAAAAATGAGGTAAAAATGAGGGAAAAATGAGGGAAAATTGAGGTAAAAATGTGTGAAAATGAGGTAAAAATGAGGGGAAATTGAGGTAAAAATGTGTGAAAATGAGGTAAAAATGAGGGAAAATTGAGGTAAAAATGAGGTAAAAATGAGGGAAAAATGAGGTAAAAATGAGTAAAAATGAGGAAAATTGAGGTAAAAATGAGGTAAAAATGTGTGAAAATGAGGTAAAAATGAGGGAAAATTGAGGTAAAAATGAGGTAAAAATGAGGTAAAATTGAGGTAAAATTGAGGGAAAATTGAGGTAAAAATGAGGGAAAAATGAGGTAAAAATGAGGGAAAATTGAGGTAAAAATGAGGTAAAAATGAGGTAAAATGATGGAAAATTGAGGTAAAAATGAGGGAAAAATGAGGTAAAAATGAGGGAAAATTGAGGTAAAAATGAGGTAAAATTGAGGGAAAATTGAATTAAAAATGTAAGAAAATGAGGTAAAATGAGGAAAATTGAGGAAAATTGAGGTAAAAATGAGTAATGTGGAAAATTGAGGTAAAAATGAGGTAAAAATGAGTAAAAATGAGGGAAATTGAGGTAAAATGAGGTAAAATTGAGGGAAAATTGATTTAAAAATGTAAGAAAATGAGGTAAAAATGAGGGAAAAATGAGGGAAAATTGGGGTAAAAATGAGGTAAAAATGAGGGAAAATTGAGGAAAATTGAGGTAAAAATGAGGTAAAAATGAGGGAAAATTGAGGTAAAAATGAGGTAAAAATGTGTGAAAATGAGGTAAAAATGAGGTAAAAATGAGGGAAAATTGAGGTAAAAATGAGGTAAAATTGAGGGAAAATTGAATTAAAAATGTAAGAAAATGAGGTAAAAATGAGGGAAAATTGAGGAAAATTGAGGTTAAAATGAGGTAAAAATGAGGGAAAATTGAGGTAAAAATGAGGTAAAAATGAGGAAAAATGAGGTAAAAATGAGGAAAATTGAGGTAAAATGAGGTAAAAATGAGGTAAAAATGAGGGAAAATTGAGGTAAAAATGAGGTAAAATTGAGGGAAAATTGAATTAAAATGTAAGAAAATGAGGTAAAAATGAGGGAAAATTGAGGGAAAATTGAGGTTAAAATGAGGTAAAAATGAGGGAAAATTGAGGTAAAAATGAGGTAAAAATGAGGGAAAAATGAGGTAAAAATGAGGGAAAATTGAGGTAAAAATGAGGTAAAAATGAGGTAAAAATGGGGGAAAATGAGGTAAAAATGAGGGAAAATTGAGGTAAAAATGAGGTAAAAATGAGGGAAAAATGAGGTAAAATTGAGGTAAAAATGAGGGAAAATTGAGGTAAAAATGAGGGAAAATTGAGGTAAAAATGAGGGAAAATTGAGGTAAAAATGAGGTGAAATTGAGGTAAAAATGAGGGAAAAATGAGGGAAAAATGAGGGAAGATTGAGGTAAAAATGTGTGAAAATGAGGTAAAAATGAGGGGAAATTGAGGTAAAATGTGTGAAAATGAGGTAAAAATGAGGGGAAATTGAGGTAAAAATGTGTGAAAATGAGGTAAAAATGAGGGAAAATTGAGGTAAAATGAGGTAAAATGAGGAAAATGAGGTAAAAATGAGGTAAAAATGAGGGAAAATTGAGGTAAAAATGAGGTAAAAATGTGTGAAAATGAGGTAAAAATGAGGAAAATTGAGGTAAAAATGTGTGAAAATGAGGTAAAAATGAGGGGAAATTGAGGTAAAAATGAGGGGAAATTGAGGGAAAATTGAGGTAAAAATGTGTGAAAAATGAGTAAAATTGATTTTTTTTAAATGAGGGAAAATTGAGGGAAATTGATTTTTTTAAATGTGTGAAAATGAGGGAAAAATGAGGGGAAATTGAGGTAAAAATGTGTGAAAATGAGGTAAAAATGAGGGAAAATTGAGGTAAAAATGAGGGAAAAATGAGGTAAAAATGAGGAAAAATTGAGGTAAAATTGAGGTAAAAATGAGGTAAAAATGAGGTAAAAATGAGGGAAAATTGAGGTAAAATTGAGGTAAAAATGAGGTAAAAATGAGGTAAAAATGAGGGAAAATTGAGGTAAAATTGAGGTAAAAATGAGGTAAAAATGAGGAAAAATTGAGGTAAAATTGAGGTAAAAATGAGGTAAAAATGAGGTAAAAATGAGGGAAAATTGAGGTAAAATTGAGGTAAAAATGAGGTAAAAATGAGGTAAAAATGAGGGAAAATTGAGGTAAAATTGAGGTAAAAATGAGGTAAAAATGAGGTAAAAATGAGGGAAAATTGAGGTAAAAATGAGGTAAAAATGAGGGAAAATTGAGGTAAAAATGAGGGAAAAATGAGGGAAGATTGAGGTAAAAATGTGTGAAAATGAGGTAAAAATGAGGGGAAATGAGGTAAAAATGTGTGAAAATGAGGTAAAAATGAGGGGAAATTGAGGTAAAAATGTGTGAAAATGAGGTAAAAATGAGGGAAAATTGAGGTAAAAATGAGGTAAAATGAGGAAAAATGAGGTAAAAATGAGGTAAAAATGAGGGAAAATTGAGGTAAAAATGAGGTAAAAATGTGTGAAAATGAGGTAAAAATGAGGGAAAATTGAGGTAAAAATGTGTGAAAATGAGGTAAAAATGAGGGGAAATTGAGGTAAAAATGAGGGGAAATTGAGGGAAAATTGAGGTAAAAATGTGTGAAAATGAGGTAAAATTGATTTTTTTTAAATGAAATTGAGGGAAAATTGAATTTTTTTAAATGTGTGAAATGAGGAAAATGAGGGAAATTGAGGTAAAAATGTGTGAAAATGAGGTAAAAATGAGGGAAATTGAGGTAAAATGAGGGAAAATGAGGTAAAAATGAGGAAAAATTGAGGTAAAATGAGGTAAAAATGAGGTAAAAATGAGGTAAAAATGAGGGAAATTGAGGTAAAATTGAGGTAAAAATGAGGTAAAAATGAGGGAAAATGAGGAAAATTGAGGTAAAAATGAGGGAAAAATGAGGTAAAATGAGGGAAATGAGGGAAGATTGAGGTAAAAATGTGTGAAATGAGGTAAAAATGAGGGAAATTGAGGTAAAAATGTGTGAAAATGAGGTAAAAATGAGGGGAAATTGAGGTAAAAATGTGTGAAATGAGGTAAAAATGAGGGAAAATTGAGGTAAAAATGTGTGAAAATGAGGTAAAAATGAGGGAAATTGAGGGAAAATTGATTTTTTAATGTGTGAAAATGAGGGAAAAAATGAGGGGAAATTGAGGTAAAAATGTGTGAAAATGAGGTAAAAATGAGGGAAAATTGAGGTAAAATGAGGTAAAAATGAGGGAAAAATGAGGGAAAAATGAGGGAAAATTGAGGTAAAAATGAGGGAAAAATGAGGTAAAAATGAGGGATAATTGAGGGGAAATTGAGGTAAAAATGTGTGAAAATGAGGTAAAAATGAGGGAAAATTGAGGTAAAAATGAGGTAAAAATGAGGGAAAAATGAGGTAAAAATGAGGGAAAAATGAGGGAAAATTGAGATAAAAATGAGGGAAAATGAGGTAAAAATGAGGGATAATTGAGGTAAAATTGAGGTAAAAATGGGGTAAAAATGAGGGAAAAATGAGGTAAAAATGAGGGAAAAATGAGGGAAAATTGAGGTAAAAATGTGTGAAAATGAGGTAAAAATGAGGGGAAATTGAGGTAAAAATGTGTGAAAATGAGGTAAAATGAGGGAAATTGAGGTAAAAATGTGTGAAAATGAGGTAAAAATGAGGGAAAATTGAGGTAAAAATGAGGTAAAAATGAGGGAAAAATGAGGTAAAAATGAGGTAAAAATGAGGGAAAATTGAGGTAAAAATGCTCAATCTTCCCTCATTTTTCCCTCATTTTTACCTCAATTTTTCCTCATTTTTACCTCATTTTTACCTCAATTTTCCCTCATTTTTACCTCAATTTCCCCTCATTTTTACCTCATTTTCACACATTTTTACCTCAATTTTCCCTCATTTTTACCTCATTTTTCCCTCATTTTTACCTCATTTTCACACATTTTTACCTCAATTTCCCCTCATTTTTACCTCATTTTCACACATTTTTACCTCAATCTTCCCTCATTTTTCCCTCATTTTTACCTCAATTTTCCCTCATTTTTACCTCATTTTTACCTCAATTTTCCCTAATTTTTACCTCATTTTTACCTCATTTTTACCTCAATTTTACCTCAATTTTCCCTCATTTTTACCTCATTTTTCCCTCATTTTTACCTCAATTTTCCCTCATTTTTCCCTCATTTTTACCTCAATTTTCCCTCATTTTTACCTCAATTTTCCCTCATTTTTACCTCATTTTACCTCATTTTCCCTCATTTTACCTCATTTTTACCTCAATTTTCCCTCATTTTTACCTCATTTTCACACATTTTTACCTCAATTTCCCCTCATTTTTACCTCATTTTCACACTTTTTACCTCAATCTTCCCTCATTTTTACCTCATTTTTAATTCAATTTTCCCTCATTTTTACCTCAATTTTACCTCCAATTTTCCCTCATTTTTACCTCATTTTCACACATTTTTACCTCAATTTCCCCTCATTTTTACCTCATTTTCACACATTTTTACCTCAATCTTCCCTCATTTTTACCTCATTTTTACCTCATTTTTCCCTCATTTTTACCTCATTTTTACCTCAATTTTCCCTCATTTTTACCTCATTTTCACACATTTTTACCTCCAATTTCCCCTCATTTTTACCTCATTTTCACACATTTTTACCTCAATCTTCCCTCATTTTTACCTCATTTTTACCTCATTTTTCCCTCATTTTTACCTCATTTTTACCTCAATTTTCCCTCATTTTTACCTCATTTTCACACCATTTTTACCTCAATTTCCCCTCATTTTTACCTCAATTTCCCCTCATTTTTACCTCATTTTCACACATTTTACCTCAATCTTCCCTCATTTTTCCCTCATTTTTACCTCAATTTTCCCTCATTTTTACCTCAATTTTACCTCAATTTTCCCTCATTTTTACCTCATTTTTCCCTCATTTTTACCTCAATTTTCACCTCAATTTTCCCTCATTTTTACCTCATTTTTACCTCATTTTTACCTCAATTTTCCCTCAATTTTCCCTCATTTTTACCTCAATTTTCCCTCATTTTTACCTCATTTTTACCTCATTTTTCCCTCATTTTTACCTCATTTTTACCTCAATTTCCCTCATTTTTACCTCATTTTCACACATTTTTACCTCATTTTCACACATTTTTACCTCAATTTCCCCTCATTTTTACCTCATTTTCACACATTTTTACCTCAATCTTCCCTCATTTTTCCCTCATTTTTACCTCAATTTTCCCTCATTTTTACCTCATTTTTACCTCAATTTTCCCTCATTTTTACCTCATTTTTACCTCATTTTTACCTCAATTTTACCTCAATTTTCCCTCATTTTTACCTCATTTTTCCCTCATTTTTACCTCAATTTTCCCTCATTTTTCCCTCATTTTTACCTCAATTTTCCCTCATTTTTACCTCATTTTTACCTCATTTTTACCTCAATTTTCCCTCATTTTTACCTCATTTTTCCCTCATTTTTACCTCAATTTTCCCTCATTTTTACCTCATTTTTCCCTCATTTTTACCTCAATTTTCCCTCATTTTTACCTCATTTTTACCTCATTTTTACCTCAATTTTCCCTCATTTTTACCTCATTTTCACACATTTTTACCTCAATTTCCCCTCATTTTTCCCTCATTTTCACACATTTAAAAAAAATCAATTTTCCCTCAATTTTCCCTCATTTAAAAAAAATCAATTTTACCTCATTTTCACACATTTTTACCTCAATTTTCCCTCAATTTTCCCTCATTTTTACCTCAATTTTCCCTCATTTTTACCTCAATTTCCCCTCATTTTTACCTCATTTTCACACATTTTTACCTCAATTTTCCCTCATTTTTCCCTCATTTTTACCTCAATTTTCCCTCATTTTTCCCTCATTTTTACCTCAATTTTCCCTCATTTTTACCTCATTTTTACCTCAATTTTCCCTCATTTTTACCTCATTTTTACCTCATTTTTACCTCAATTTTCCCTCATTTTTACCTCATTTTCACACATTTTTACCTCAATTTCCCCTCATTTTTCCCTCATTTTCACACATTTAAAAAGAAATCATTTTTCCTCAATTTTCCCTCATTTAAAAAAATCAATTTTACCTCATTTTCACACATTTTTACCTCAATTTTCCCTCAATTTTCCCTCATTTTTACCTCAATTTCCCTCATTTTTACCTCATTTTCACACATTTTTACCTCATTTTTCCCTCATTTTTACCTCATTTTTACCTCATTTTTACCTCATTTTTCCTCATTTTTCCCTCATTTTTACCTCATTTTTACCTCATTTTTCCCTCATTTTTACCTCATTTTACCTCAATTTCCCTCATTTTTACCTCATTTTCACACATTTTTACCTCAATTTCCCCTCATTTTTCCCTCATTTTCACACATTTAAAAAAAATCATTTTTCCCTCAATTTTCCCTCATTTAAAAAAAATCAATTTTACCTCATTTTCACACATTTTTACCTCAATTTTCCCTCAATTTTCCCTCATTTTTACCTCATTTTCACACATTTTTACCTCAATTTTCCCTCATTTTTACCTCATTTTCACACATTTTTACCTCATTTTTCCCTCATTTTTACCTCATTTTTACCTCATTTTTACCTCATTTTTACCTCATTTTTACCTCATTTTTACCTCATTTTTACCTCATTTTTACCTCATTTTTACCTCAATTTTCCCTCATTTTTCCCTCATTTTCACACATTTAAAAAAAATCAATTTTCCCTCATTTTTCCCTCATTTTTACCTCAATTTTCCCTCATTTTTACCTCATTTTCACACATTTTTACCTCAATTTTCCCTCATTTTTACCTCATTTTCACACATTTTTACCTCATTTTTACCTCATTTTTCCCTCATTTTTACCTCATTTTTACCTCATTTTTACCTCATTTTTCCCTCAATTTTCCCTCATTTTTACCTCATTTTACCTCATTTTTCCCTCATTTTTACCTCATTTTTACCTCATTTTTACCTCAATTTCCCCTCATTTTTCCCTCATTTTCACACATTTAAAAAAAATCAATTTTACCTTATTTTCACACATTTTACCTCAATTTTCCCTCATTTTTACCTCATTTTCACACATTTTTACCTCATTTTTACCTCATTTTTACCTCATTTTCCCTCATTTTTCCCTCATTTTTACCTCATTTTACCTCATTTTTCCCTCATTTTTACCTCATTTTTACCTCAATTTTCCCTCATTTTTACCTCATTTTCACACATTTTTACCTCAATTTCCCCTCATTTTTCCCTCAATTGTCCCTCATTTAAAAAAAATCAATTTTACCTCATTTTCACACATTTTTACCTCAATTTTCCCTCATTTTTACCTCATTTTCACACATTTTTACCTCATTTTTACCTCATTTTTACCTCATTTTACCTCATTTTACCTCATTTTTACCTCAATTTCCCTCATTTTTACCTCATTTTCACACATTTTTACCTCAATCTTCCCTCATTTTTCCCTCATTTTTACCTCAATTTTCCCTCATTTTACCTCATTTTTACCTCAATTTTCCCTCATTTTTACCTCATTTTCACACATTTTACCTCATTTTTACCTCATTTTACCTCATTTTACCTCATTTTTACCTCATTTTTACCTCAATTTCCCCTCATTTTTACCTCATTTTCACACATTTTTACCTCAATCTTCCCTCATTTTTCCCTCATTTTTACCTCAATTTTCCCTCATTTTTACCTCAATTTTCCCTCATTTTTACCTCATTTTTACCTCATTTTTACCTCAATTTTACCTCAATTTTCCCTCATTTTACCTCATTTTTCCCTCATTTTACCTCAATTTTCCCTCATTTTTACCTCATTTTTACCTCATTTTTCCCTCATTTTTACCTCATTTTTACCTCAATTTCCCTCATTTTTACCTCATTTTCACACATTTTTACCTCAATCTTCCCTCATTTTTCCCTCATTTTTACCTCAATTTTCCCTCATTTTTACCTCATTTTTACCTCAATTTTCCCTCATTTTTACCTCATTTTTACCTCATTTTACCTCAATTTTACCTCAATTTTCCCTCATTTTTACCTCATTTTTCCTCATTTTACCTCAATTTTCCCTCATTTTTACCTCATTTTTACCTCATTTTTACCTCAATTTTCCCTCATTTTTACCTCATTTTTCCCTCATTTTTACCTCAATTTTCCCTCAATTTTCCTCATTTTTACCTCATTTTTACCTCAATTTTCCCTCATTTTTACCTCATTTTTACCTCATTTTTACCTCAATTTTCCTCTATTTTACCTCATTTTTACCTCAGTTTTCCCTCATTTTTACCTCATTTTTACCTCAATTTCCCCTCATTTTTCCCTCATTTTCACACATTTAAAAAAAATCAATTTTACCTTATTTTCACACATTTTTTACCTCAATTTTCCCTCATTTTTACCTCATTTTCACACATTTTTACCTCATTTTTACCTCATTTTTACCTCATTTTTCCCTCATTTTTCCCTCATTTTTACCTCATTTTTACCTCATTTTTCCCTCATTTTACCTCATTTTTACCTCAATTTTCCCTCATTTTTACCTCATTTTCACACATTTTTACCTCAATTTCCCCTCATTTTTCCCTCAATTTTCCCTCATTTAAAAAAAAATCAATTTTACCTCATTTTCACACATTTTTACCTCATTTTTCCCTCATTTTTACCTCATTTTTACCTCATTTTTACCTCATTTTTACCTCATTTTTACCTCATTTTTACCTCATTTTTACCTCATTTTTACCTCATTTTTACCTCAATTTTCCCTCATTTTTCCCTCATTTTCACACATTTAAAAAAAAATCAATTTTCCCTCATTTTTCCCTCATTTTTACCTCAATTTTCCCTCATTTTTACCTCATTTTCACACATTTTTACCTCAATTTTCCCTCATTTTTACCTCATTTTCACACATTTTTACCTCATTTTTACCTCATTTTTCCTCATTTTTACCTCATTTTTACCTCATTTTTACCTCATTTTTCCCTCATTTTCCCTCATTTTTACCTCATTTTACCTCATTTTTCCCTCATTTTTACCTCATTTTTACCTCATTTTTACCTCAATTTCCCCTCATTTTTCCCTCATTTTCTCAAACATTTAAAAAAAATCAATTTTACCTTATTTTCACACATTTTTACCTCAATTTTCCCTCATTTTACCTCATTTTCACACATTTTTACCTCATTTTTACCTCATTTTTACCTCATTTTTCCCTCATTTTTCCTCATTTTTACCTCATTTTTACCTCATTTTTCCCTCATTTTTACCTCATTTTTACCTCATTTTTACCTCAATTTTCCCTCATTTTACCTCATTTTCACACATTTTTACCTCAATTTCCCCTCATTTTTCCCTCATTTTCACACATTTAAAAAAAATCATTTTTCCCTCAATTTTCCCTCATTTAAAAAAAATCAATTTTACCTCATTTTCACACATTTTTACCCTCAATTTTCCTCAATTTCCCTCATTTTACCTCATTTTCACACATTTTTACCTCATTTTCCCTCATTTTTACCTCATTTCACACAAAAAACCTCCAAATTCCCACAATTTACCACATTTACCACATTTTACCTCATTTTACCCTCATTTTACCTCATAAACCACCAAAACCCACAAAAACCACATTTTACCTCAATTTCCCTCATTTTTCCCTCATTTCACACATTTAAAAACAATTTTCCCACAATTTTCCCTCATTTTACCTCAATTTTCCCTCATTTTACCTCATTTTCACACATTTTACCTCAATTTCCCTCATTTTACCTCATTTTCACACATTTTACCTCATTTTACCTCATTTTCCCTCATTTTACCTCATTTTTACCTCATTTTACCTCATTTTTCCCTCATTTTTCCCTCATTTTTACCTCATTTTTACCTCATTTTCCCTCATTTTTACCTCATTTTTACCTCATTTTTACCTCAATTTCCCCTCATTTTTCCCTCATTTTCACACATTTAAAAAAAAATCAATTTTACCTTATTTTCACACATTTTTACCTCAATTTTCCCTCATTTTTACCTCATTTTCACACATTTTTACCTCATTTTTACCTCATTTTTACCTCATTTTTCCCTCATTTTTCCCTCATTTTACCTCATTTTTACCTCATTTTTCCCTCATTTTTACCTCATTTTTACCTCAATTTTCCCTCATTTTTACCTCATTTTCACACATTTTTACCTCAATTTCCCCTCATTTTTCCCTCAATTTTCCCTCATTTAAAAAAATCAATTTTACCTCATTTTCACACATTTTTACCTCAATTTTCCCTCATTTTTACCTCATTTTCACACATTTTACCTCATTTTTACCTCATTTTTACCTCATTTTTACCTCATTTTTACCTCATTTTTACCTCAATTTCCCCTCATTTTTACCTCATTTTCACACATTTTTACCTCAATCTTCCCTCATTTTTCCCTCATTTTTACCTCAATTTTCCCTCATTTTTACCTCATTTTTACCTCAATTTCCCTCATTTTTACCTCATTTCACACATTTTTACCTCATTTTTACCTCATTTTTACCTCATTTTTACCTCATTTTTACCTCATTTTTACCTCAATTTCCCCTCATTTTTACCTCATTTTCACACATTTTTACCTCAATCTTCCCTCATTTTTCCCTCATTTTTACCCTCAATTTTCCCTCATTTTTACCTCATTTTCACACATTTTTACCTCATTTTTACCTCATTTTTACCTCATTTTTACCTCATTTTTACCTCATTTTTACCTCAATTTCCCCTCATTTTTACCTCATTTTTACCTCAATTTTCCCTCATTTTTACCTCATTTTTACCTCAATTTTCCCTCATTTTTACCTCATTTTCACACATTTTTACCTCATTTTTACCTCATTTTTACCTCATTTTTACCTCATTTTTACCTCATTTTTACCTCAATTTCCCCTCATTTTTACCTCATTTTCACACATTTTTACCTCAATCTTCCCTCATTTTTCCCTCATTTTTACCTCAATTTTCCCTCATTTTTACCTCAATTTTCCCTCATTTTTACCTCAATTTTCCCTCATTTTTACCTCATTTTCACACATTTTTACCTCATTTTTACCTCATTTTTACCTCATTTTTCCCTCATTTTTACCTCATTTTTACCTCAATTTCCCCTCATTTTTACCTCATTTTCACACATTTTTACCTCAATCTTCCTCATTTTTCCCTCATTTTTACCTCAATTTTCCCTCATTTTTACCTCATTTTTACCTCAATTTTCCCTCATTTTTACCTCATTTTTACCTCATTTTTACCTCAATTTTACCTCAATTTTCCCTCATTTTTACCTCATTTTTCCCTCATTTTTACCTCAATTTTCCCTCATTTTTACCTCATTTTTACCTCATTTTTACCTCAATTTTCCCTCATTTTTACCTCATTTTTCCCTCATTTTTACCTCAATTTTCCTCAATTTTCCCTCATTTTTACCTCATTTTTACCTCAATTTTCCCTCATTTTTACCTCATTTTTACCTCATTTTTACCTCAATTTTCCCTCATTTTTACCTCATTTTTACCTCAGTTTTCCCTCATTTTTACCTCATTTTTACCTCAATTTCCCCTCATTTTTCCCTCATTTTCACACATTTAAAAAAAATCAATTTTACCTTATTTTCACACATTTTTACCTCAATTTTCCCTCATTTTTACCTCATTTTCACACATTTTTACCTCATTTTTACCTCATTTTTACCTCATTTTTCCCTCATTTTTCCCTCATTTTTACCTCATTTTTACCTCATTTTTCCTCATTTTTACCTCATTTTTACCTCAATTTTCCCTCATTTTTACCTCATTTTCACACATTTTTACCTCAATTTCCCCTCATTTTTCCCTCAATTTTCCCTCATTTAAAAAAAATCAATTTTACCTCATTTTCACACATTTTTACCTCAATTTTCCCTCATTTTTACCTCATTTTCACACATTTTTACCTCATTTTTACCTCATTTTTACCTCATTTTTACCTCATTTTTACCTCATTTTTACCTCAATTTCCCCTCATTTTTACCTCATTTTCACACATTTTTACCTCAATCTTCCCTCATTTTTCCCTCATTTTTACCTCAATTTTCCCTCATTTTTACCTCATTTTTACCTCAATTTTCCCTCATTTTTACCTCATTTTTACCTCATTTTTACCTCAATTTTACCTCAATTTTCCCTCATTTTTACCTCATTTTTCCCTCATTTTTACCTCAATTTTCCCTCATTTTTACCTCATTTTTACCTCATTTTTCCCTCATTTTTACCTCATTTTTACCTCAATTTCCCCTCATTTTTACCTCATTTTCACACATTTTTACCTCAATCTTCCCTCATTTTTCCCTCATTTTTACCTCAATTTTCCCTCATTT
>CAXIWO010000010.1:0-49971 GCA_964036255.1 Caenorhabditis virilis | reverse complement strand
CAACTATATCATTCGATAGATAATAAAAAAAAAAGAAAAAAACCTCGTTAAACTCCACCTCCATCTTCAAAACTCGCGGACTTATGGCCCGGACAAAATTTCGCTGAAAATGCACTTTTTCCATCATAACTCGCGAACAAATCGTCGTACGACCTTGTAACTACTTTCAATCGACTGCAAATTGAAAAACGCATCTAAAAAATATAATCATCACTGTTATCAGCGGCATTATCATTTTATCAGCGTTATCAGTGAACACGTTTTTCGAGCTGCCAGGAGAAGACACCAAGGAATTCGGGATTTTTTTGGATATGTTGTTCGCGTGGTGATACTACATCCGAATCAGTTGATCACTTTCTGAAAAATAATAGGTTAGTGAGTTACGTTATCACAAAATTATCAGCTGTTTCGTTTTCCGCTGATAACTCGACAGCAATCAAAAACCGTTCTTCGCAGTGTGCATGTAAATTGAAGCGCATATCATGCGCTATCGAACGATATAATAGATTATTTATTTGAATTTTGTTATCAGTACCAAAATTCGTTATCAGTTGTATGTACTTTTATCACTGTTTCAGCAGCAAAAAAACCGCTTATAGCTTTTTGATCAGACTATGCTTAAAAGTTGCGCCGTGTTTGATAACCCTTAAGTTCCAAGTTTCAGCTCATTCGGAGTGAAACTTTTTTCACAATCAGCTTATCAATTTCCGCTGATAAAACGAGTTTTGAAAAAACGTGAGCAATCATAACCGATATTAGTATCGTATTGTTCGTCTTGACAATGCGATCATTTTAAGCCTAATTATAGCTCTGTATCTTCATCTGATAAGGAGTTATCAATTTATCAATGTTAAAAAAAAATAATTTCGAAATTTTAAATAATTGATATTTTGATAAATTTTATATATCATTTTGTTAAGCATTTCATTACGATTCCAATGAGCTATTATGTGATATGAATTTTGCTGCTCCTCAAACGTTATCATTAAATAATGAAAAGCTGATTTTACTGATAAAATTGATAAAAGTCATTATTTTTATCAGGTTTCGCCATTTTCATGAAAAATACCGATCTTACCTCGTCGCGACGGTTCTTTTGATATATAAATCATTTCTATAGCTCTATTGAAACTCTAGTTATAGAATTTTTTATTCGAGTTTTAAAAGTTTCAGCTGAAAGCTTACTCAAAGAGCGCACACACGCCTTTGACGCTGAATTTCTCATGGAAAATATGTCAATTATGGAAAACCGATTCGTGGGTGATATAGACCAGTCTCTGAACTTGCTCACTATGAAAAAAAAATTTTGAATTCTTCAATTTTGAAAAAATCCGTTATTTTCGTCCTCCGCTTGCATTAAAGAGCGCACACACTAGTTCAACGCTGAATTTCTCATGGAAAACATGCCAATAATGGAAAACAAATTAGTGGGTGATATAGACCAGACTCTGAACTTGCTCAATATGAAAAAAAATTCTGAAAATCTCTAATTTTGAAAAATCTGTAATTTTCGTCCTCCGCAAGAACGAAAGAGCGCACACACTCGTTCAAATGGCAATTTCTCATGGAATTTGAGGTTTCTGGGGAAAACAAAATAATGTGTCATGTTCAGAATTTTGTTTTCTATATGTCTAAATGAAAAACTGAAAATTTTGAAATTTTTTCGAATTTTCGAAACTATTGCGAAATTTTGATAAAAAAATTAAAATCATCGAAAAATTATGTGTGATATGTCAAACTAACCGTAATTTTATGCTGATAACGGGAAAAATACTCTGACCTGTTGTTTTTCACGATATACGTCTTAAATTAAAAAAAAAATGTTTTGGAATTTTTTTAAACACGGGAAATCACGCCGAGGCGGTTACATACTGCAAATTTCATTTTTACAGTTCTCATTTTTTTAGTTCCCCGTTTATTCACTTCATCTTTCAGATCCTTTTCTCTTCAAACTAAAGCTGAAATTTTTTTGATTTTTTTCAGACACGAAAATCACGCCGCGGCGGTTACATACTCCAAACTTCATTTGCACAGTTCTCATTTCTTTAGTTCCCCGTTCATTCAGTTGAACTTAAATCCAGGAAAGTACTGACATAAGATGTCCCGCCTTCGGCGGGGTCCGCCTAACGGCGGTGGTGTTTTCTTTTTTCCCCCCGCCTTCGGCGGGGTCCGCCTATCGGCGGTTGTTGTGTCCTTAAACAGGGTGTCGAACTCCGAGCGTTTGGGACTAAGCCTTTTTTGAAGGAATGTTATTTTAAGTTGGGTTTCCAAGAACATGGTGTCGAACTTCTCATTCTAGTATGATTGCTTCGGATGATGCTAAGCATCATCCCAAGATGTGATTTGGGTTTATAGTGTCAAAGTAATGAAAGTAGTGAAATCAATGAGACCCTCGCCTTCGGCGAGGTGATGTTATCCTGGCTCAAAGCACGGACCGTGACACAAAGTGAAAGTAATGAAAGTAGTGAAATCAACGAGACCCTCGCCTTCGGCGAGGTGATGTTATCCTGGCTCAAAGCACGGACCGTGACACAAAGTGAAAGTAATGAAAGTAGTGAAATCAATGAGACCCTCGCCTTCGGCGAGGACCGCCTACGGCGGTGGTAATGTCCTGGCTCAAAGCACGGACCGTGACACAAAGTGAAAGTAATGAAAGCAGCGAAATCAACAAGACCCTCGCCTTCGGCGAGGGTGGTGTTGTCCTAGCGTAATCTCGCGGACCCGTGATGTGAACCCAAATCGCCGGCTTTATGTACTCCAAACTGCTGTGAAGTTTGGAACCACAAGTGTTACAACTGAAATCATATTGAAATGGGTCGCGAAGCGACCCATAACGATAGTTTGTGCATTGGAATATTAACGTTGGATAAATGTCCGAAATTTGGCAAAGACGCGGAGCGAAGCGCAGCGGCTTTGCAAAAGTTCTCACATTTATCCAACGTTAATACTCCATTGCCCAGTGACTTGAACTTTGCGCTCAACCATACAACTAACTTCGCGTCTACTTTCATATTTTTAAACTTTTTTAAACACATGTTATTTTGCGCCCCAAAATACCAGGTGCGCACAACATCTTACAGTCGATATCAGAGTTGTGCCCACATAGTTACTTAAAAAGTAATATTGAAATGGGTCGCGAAGCGACCCATAACGATAGTTTGTGCATTGGAATATTAACGTTGGATAAATGTCCGAAATTTGGCAAAGACGCGGAGCGAAGCGCAGCGGCTTTGCAAAAGTTCTCACATTTATCCAACGTTAATACTCCATTGCCCAGTGACTTGGACTTTGCGCTCAACCCTACAACTAATTCCGCTTCTACTTTCATATTTTTAAACTTTTTTCCACACATTTTATTTTGCGCCCCAAAAATACCAGGTGCGCACAACATCTTACAGTTGATATCAGAGTGTACATAAAGCCGGCGATTTGGGTTCACATCACGGGTCCGCGAGATTACGCTAGGACAACACCACCCTCGCCGAAGGCGAGGGTCTTGTTGATTTCGCTGCTTTCATTACTTTCACTTTGTGTCACGGTCCGTGCTTTGAGCCAGGACATTACCACCGCCGTAGGCGGTCCTCGCCGAAGGCGAGGGTCTCATTGATTTCACTACTTTCATTACTTTCACTTTGTGTCACGGTCCGTGCTTTGAGCCAGGATAACATCACCTCGCCGAAGGCGAGGGTCTCGTTGATTTCACTACTTTCATTACTTTCACTTTGTGTCACGGTCCGTGCTTTGAGCCAGGATAACATCACCTCGCCGAAGGCGAGGGTCTCATTGATTTCACTACTTTCATTACTTTGACACTATAAACCCAAATCACATCTTGGGATGATGCTTAGCATCATCCGAAGCAATCATACTAGAATGAGAAGTTCGACACCATGTTCTTGGAAACCCAACTTAAAATAACATTCCTTCAAAAAAGGCTTAGTCCCAAACGCTCGGAGTTCGACACCCTGTTTAAGGACACAACAACCGCCGATAGGCGGACCCCGCCGAAGGCGGGGGGAAAAAAGAAAACACCACCGCCGTTAGGCGGACCCCGCCGAAGGCGGGACATCTTATGTCAGTACTTTCCTGGATTTAAGTTCATTAGGCTTAGGCGTGGCTTAGCGCCTCAGCGTTAGCTGAGGCGCTAGCCACGCCATTTGGGTTTAGGCATTTTAGCGAATTTGAGATCTACCGCCTAACAACTATATCATTCGATAGATAATAAAAAAAAAAGAAAAAAACCTCGTTAAACTCCACCTCCATCTTCAAAACTCGCGGACTTATGCCCCGGACAAAATTTCGCTGAAAATGCACTTTTTTCATCATAACTCGCGAACAAATTGTCGTACGACCTTCTAACTACTTTCAATCGACTGCAAATTCAAAAACGCATCTAATAAATATAATCATCACTGTTATCAGCGGCATTATCATTTTATCAGCGTTATCAGCAAACACGTTTTTCTCCATATCAGGAGAGGAGAACGTACGATTTTGATTTAATTTTGATATGTTATGCGCAGCCGCGAGTTACATCATAATCAATTGGAAACTCGACGACAAACTATACGTTTTCGAGTTATCTTATCACGAAATTATCAGCATTTTGGTTTTTGGCTGATAACTGATCAGCATATCAGAATCTGGATGAACTCCATACATCATATGAAAGCAGAAATCATGCGCTATCGAATGATACTAATGATCATCGTATTATCTATGCTTATCAGTTCAACAAATCCTTATCAGTAGGTCCTACTTTTATCACTATCTGATTATCAAAAAATTGGCGCATTTTTTTTTAACCAGACTATTTTTAAACGATTCGCCATGCCTAATAACCTCTACGGACAAATTTTTAGCAAAATCGATCGTCGGGCTTTTCGTAATCAGGCTTATCAATATCCACTGATAATATGAGTTTTGTAAAAACTTGAGCAATCATACCTGTTATTAGTATCATATTGTTCGTCATGACGATGCGATTATTTTAAGCCTAATTATAGCTCTGTATCTTTATCTGTTAACGAGTTATCAATTTATCAATGTTCAAAAAAAATAATTTCGAAATTTTAAATAATTGATATTTTGATAATTTTTTCATATGATTCTGTTAAGCGTTTTATTGCGATTTCAATGAGCTCTCGCCTGATTTGAATTTTGCCGGTCTTCAAAAGTTATCATCAAATAATGAAAAGCTGATTTTACTGATAAAATTGATAAAAGTCGTGATTATCATCAGGTTTCGTCATTTTCATGAAAACTACTGACATTACCTCGTCGCGACGGTTCTTTTGATATATAAATCATTTCTATAGCTCTATTGAAACTCGAGTTATAGAATTTTTTATTCGAGTTTTAGAAGTTTCAGCTGAAAGCTTACTCAAAGAGCGCACACACACCTTTGACGCTGAATTTCTCATGGAAAATATGTCAATTATGGAAAACCGATTCGTGGGTGTTATAGACCAGTCTCTGAACTTGCTCACTATGAAAAAAAAAGTTTGAATTCTTCAATTTTGAAAAAATCCGTTATTTTGGTCCTCCGTTTGCATTAAAGAGCGCACACACTAGTTCAACGCTGAATTTCTCATGGAAAACATGTCAATAATGGAAAACAAATTAGTGGGTGACATAGACCAGTCTCTGAACTTGCTCAATATGAAAAAAAAATCTGAAAATCTCTAATTTTGAAAAATCTGTAATTTTCGTCCTCCGCAAGAGCGAAAGAGCGCACACACTCGTTCAAATGGCAATTTCTCATGGAATTTGGGGTTTCTGCGGAAAACAAAATAATGCGTCATGTTCAGAATTTTGTGTTCTATATGTCTAAATGAAAAACTGAAAATTTTGAAATTTTTTCGAATTTTCGAAACTATTGCGAAATTTTGATAAAAAAATTAAAATCATCGAAAAATTATGTGTGATATGTCAAACTAACCGTAATTTTATGCTGATAACGGTAAAAATACTCTGACCTGTTGCTTTTCAAGATATATGTCTTAAATTTTAAAAAAGAAAGTTTTGGAATTTTTTCAAACACGGGAAATCACGCCGAGGCGGTTACATACTCAATACTTCTTCTGTATTTTTCTAATTTTTTTAGTTCCTCGTTTATTCACTTGATAGTTCGGATCCATTTATCTTCAAAGCTGAACAATTTTTTGAATTTTTTCAGACTCTGAAAATCACGCCGAGGCGGTTACATACTCCAAACTTCATTTTTACAGTTCTCATTTTTTTAGTTCCCCGTTTATTCACTTCATCTTTCAGATCCTTTTGTCTTCAGACTAAAGCTAACATTTTTTTGAATTTTTTCAGACACGAAAATCACGCCGCGGCGGTTACATACTCCAAACTTCATTTGTACAGTTCTCATTTTTTTTAGTTCCCCGTTCATTCAATTGAACTTAAATCCAGTAAAGTACTGACATAGGATGTCCCGCCTTCGGCGGGGTCCGCCTAACGGCGGTGGTGTTTTCTTTTTTCCCCCCGCCTTCGGCGGGGTCCGCCTATCGGCGGTTGTTGTGTCCTTAAACAGGGTGTCGAACTCCGAGCGTTTGGGACTAAGCCTTTTTTGAAGGAATGTTATTTTAAGTTGGGTTTCCAAGAACATGGTGTCGAACTTCTCATTCTAGTATGATTGCTTCGGATGATGCTAAGCATCATCCCAAGATGTGATTTGGGTTTATAGTGTCAAAGTAATGAAAGTAGTGAAATCAACGAGACCCTCGCCTTCGGCGAGGTGTTGTTATCCTGGCTCAAAGCACGGACCGTGACACAAAGTGAAAGTAATGAAAGTAGTGAAATCAACGAGACCCTCGCCTTCGGCGAGGACCGCCTACGGCGGTGGTAATGTCCTGGCTCAAAGCACGGACCGTGACACAATGTGAAAGTAAGGAAAGTAGTGAAATCAACGAGACCCTCGCCTTCGGCGAGGACCGCCTACGGCGGTGGTAATGTCCTGGCTCAAAGCACGGCCCATGACACAAAGTGAAAGTAATGAAAGTAGTGAAATCAACAAGACCCTCGCCTTCGGCGAGGGTGGTGTTGTCCTAGCGTAATCTCGCGGACCCGTGATGTGAACCCAAATCGCCGGCTTTATGTACTCCAAACTGCTGTGAAGTTTGGAACCACAAGTCTTACAACTGAAATCATATTGAAATGGGTCGCGAAGCGACCCATAACGATAGTTTGTGCATTGGAATATTAACGTTGGATAAATGTCCGAAATTTGGCAAAGACGCGGAGCGAAGCGCAGCGGCTTTGCAAAAGTTCTCACATTTATCCAACGTTAATACTCCATTGCCCAGTGACTTGAACTTTGCGCTCAACCTTACAACTATCTTCGCGTCTACTTTCATATTTTTAAACTTTTTTCCGACTCATTTTTTGTGCCCCAAAAACACTATTTCCCCACATAGTTTCTTGATAAGTCATATTGAAATGGGTCGCGAAGCGACCCATCACGATAGTTTGTGCATTGGAATATTAACGTTGGATAAATGTCCGAAATTTGGCAAAGACGCGGAGCGAAGCGCAGCGGCTTTGCAAAAGTTCTCACATTTATCCAACGTTAATACTCCATTGCCCAGTGACTTGAACTTTGCGCTCAACCTTACAACTAACTTCGCGTCTACTTTCATATTTTTAAACTTTTTTCCGACTCATTTTTTGCGCCCCAAAAACACTATTTGCCCACATAGTTTCTTGATAAGTCATATTGAAATGGGTCGCGAAGCGACCCATCACGATAGGTTGTGCATTGGAATATTAACGTTGGATAAATGTCCGAAATTTGGCAAAGACGCGGAGCGAAGCGCAGCGGCTTTGCAAAAGTTCTCACATTTATCCAACGTTAATACTCCATTGCCCAGTGACTTGAACTTTGCGCTCAACCTTACAACTAACTTCGCGTCTACTTTCATATTTTTAAACTTTTTTCCACACATTTTATTTTGCGCCCCAAAAATACCAAGTGCGCACAACATCTTACAGTTGATATCAGAGTGTACATAAAGCCGGCGATTTGGGTTCACATCACGGGTCCGCGAGATTACGCTAGGACAACACCACCCTCGCCGAAGGCGAGGGTCTTGTTGATTTCACTACTTTCATTACTTTCACTTTGTGTCACGGGCCGTGCTTTGAGCCAGGACATTACCACCGCCGTAGGCGGTCCTCGCCGAAGGCGAGGGTCTCGTTGATTTCACTACTTTCCTTACTTTCACATTGTGTCACGGTCCGTGCTTTGAGCCAGGACATTACCACCGCCGTAGGCGGTCCTCGCCGAAGGCGAGGGTCTCGTTGATTTCACTACTTTCATTACTTTCACTTTGTGTCACGGTCCGTGCTTTGAGCCAGGATAACAACACCTCGCCGAAGGCGAGGGTCTCGTTGATTTCACTACTTTCATTACTTTGACACTATAAACCCAAATCACATCTTGGGATGATGCTTAGCATCATCCGAAGCAATCATACTAGAATGAGAAGTTCGACACCATGTTCTTGGAAACCCAACTTAAAATAACATTCCTTCAAAAAAGGCTTAGTCCCAAACGCTCGGAGTTCGACACCCTGTTTAAGGACACAACAACCGCCGATAGGCGGACCCCGCCGAAGGCGGGGGGAAAAAAGAAAACACCACCGCCGTTAGGCGGACCCCGCCGAAGGCGGGACATCCTATGTCAGTACTTTACTGGATTTAAGTTCAATTGAATGAACGGGGAACTAAAAAAAATGAGAACTGTACAAATGAAGTTTGGAGTATGTAACCGCCGCGGCGTGATTTTCGTGTCTGAAAAAATTCAAAAAAATGTTAGCTTTAGTCTGAAGACAAAAGGATCTGAAAGATGAAGTGAATAAACGGTTAGGCTTAGGCTTAGGCGTGGCTTAGCGCCGGAGCGTTAGCTCCGGCGCTAGCCACGCCATTTGGGTTTAGGCATTTTAGCGAATTTGAGATCCACCGCCTAACAACTATATCATTCGATAGATAATAAAAAAAAAAGAAAAAAACCTCGTTAAACTCCACCTCCATCTTCAAAACTCGCGGACTTATGGCCCGGACAAAATTTCGCTGAAAATGCACTTTTTCCATCATAACTCGCGAACAAATCGTCGTACGACCTTGTAACTACTTTCAATCGACTGCAAATTGAAAAACGCATCTAAAAAATATAATCATCACTGTTATCAGCGGCATTATCATTTTATCAGCGTTATCAGTGAACACGTTTTTCGAGCTGCCAGGAGAAGACACCAAGGAATTCGGGATTTTTTTGGATATGTTGTTCGCGTGGTGATACTACATCCGAATCAGTTGATCACTTTCTGAAAAATAATAGGTTAGTGAGTTACGTTATCACAAAATTATCAGCTGTTTCGTTTTCCGCTGATAACTCGACAGCAATCAAAAACCGTTCTTCGCAGTGTGCATGTAAATTGAAGCGCATATCATGCGCTATCGAACGATATAATAGATTATTTATTTGAATTTTGTTATCAGTACCAAAATTCGTTATCAGTTGTATGTACTTTTATCACTGTTTCAGCAGCAAAAAAACCGCTTATAGCTTTTTGATCAGACTATGCTTAAAAGTTGCGCCGTGTTTGATAACCCTTAAGTTCCAAGTTTCAGCTCATTCGGAGTGAAACTTTTTTCACAATCAGCTTATCAATTTCCGCTGATAAAACGAGTTTTGAAAAAACGTGAGCAATCATAACCGATATTAGTATCGTATTGTTCGTCTTGACAATGCGATCATTTTAAGCCTAATTATAGCTCTGTATCTTCATCTGATAAGGAGTTATCAATTTATCAATGTTAAAAAAAAATAATTTCGAAATTTTAAATAATTGATACTTTGATAATTTTTATATATCATTTTGTTAAGCGTTTTATAGCGATTTCAATGAGCTCTCGACTGATTTGAATTTTGCCGGTCTTCAAAGGTTATCATCAAATAATGAAAAGCTGATTTTACTGATAAAATTGATAGAAGTCGTGATTATCATCAGTTTTCGCCATTTTCTTGAAAACTACTGATATTACCTCGTCACGACGGTTCGTTTGGTATATAAATCATTTTTGTAGCTCCATTAAAACTCGAGTTATAGAATTTTTTATTCGAGTTTTAGAAGTTTCAGCTGAAAGCTTACTCAAAGAGCGCACACACTAGTTCAACGCTGAATTTCTCATGGAAAACATGTCAATAATGGAAAACAAATTAGTGGGTGACATAGACCAGTCTCTGAACTTGCTCAATATGAAAAAAAAATCTGAAAATCTCTAATTTTGAAAAATCTGTAATTTTCGTCCTCCGCAAGAGCGAAAGAGCGCACACACTCGTTCAAATGGCAATTTCTCATGGAATTTGGGGTTTCTGCGGAAAACAAAATAATGCGTCATGTTCAGAATTTTGTGTTCTATATGTCTAAATGAAAAACTGAAAATTTTGAAATTTTTTCGAATTTTCGAAACTATTGCGAAATTTTGATAAAAAAATTAAAATCATCGAAAAATTATGTGTGATATGTCAAACTAACCGTAATTTTATGCTGATAACGGTAAAAATACTCTGACCTGTTGCTTTTCAAGATATATGTCTTAAATTTTAAAAAAGAAAGTTTTGGAATTTTTTCAAACACGGGAAATCACGCCGAGGCGGTTACATACTCAATACTTCTTCTGTATTTTTCTAATTTTTTTAGTTCCTCGTTTATTCACTTGATAGTTCGGATCCATTTATCTTCAAAGCTGAACAATTTTTTGAATTTTTTCAGACTCTGAAAATCACGCCGAGGCGGTTACATACTCCAAACTTCATTTTTACAGTTCTCATTTTTTTAGTTCCCCGTTTATTCACTTCATCTTTCAGATCCTTTTGTCTTCAGACTAAAGCTAACATTTTTTTGAATTTTTTCAGACACGAAAATCACGCCGCGGCGGTTACATACTCCAAACTTCATTTGTACAGTTCTCATTTTTTTTAGTTCCCCGTTCATTCAATTGAACTTAAATCCAGTAAAGTACTGACATAGGATGTCCCGCCTTCGGCGGGGTCCGCCTAACGGCGGTGGTGTTTTCTTTTTTCCCCCCGCCTTAAGTTGGGTTTCCAAGAACATGGTGTCGAACTTCTCATTCTAGTATGATTGCTTCGGATGATGCTAAGCATCATCCCAAGATGTGATTTGGGTTTATAGTGTCAAAGTAATGAAAGTAGTGAAATCAACGAGACCCTCGCCTTCGGCGAGGTGTTGTTATCCTGGCTCAAAGCACGGACCGTGACACAAAGTGAAAGTAATGAAAGTAGTGAAATCAACGAGACCCTCGCCTTCGGCGAGGACCGCCTACGGCGGTGGTAATGTCCTGGCTCAAAGCACGGACCGTGACACAATGTGAAAGTAAGGAAAGTAGTGAAATCAACGAGACCCTCGCCTTCGGCGAGGACCGCCTACGGCGGTGGTAATGTCCTGGCTCAAAGCACGGCCCGTGACACAAAGTGAAAGTAATGAAAGTAGTGAAATCAACAAGACCCTCGCCTTCGGCGAGGGTGGTGTTGTCCTAGCGTAATCTCGCGGACCCGTGATGTGAACCCAAATCGCCGGCTTTATGTACTCCAAACTGCTGTGAAGTTTGGAACCACAAGTCTTACAACTGAAATCATATTGAAATGGGTCGCGAAGCGACCCATAACGATAGTTTGTGCATTGGAATATTAACGTTGGATAAATGTCCGAAATTTGGCAAAGACGCGGAGCGAAGCGCAGCGGCTTTGCAAAAGTTCTCACATTTATCCAACGTTAATACTCCATTGCCCAGTGACTTGAACTTTGCGCTCAACCTTACAACTATCTTCGCGTCTACTTTCATATTTTTAAACTTTTTTCCGACTCATTTTTTGTGCCCCAAAAACACTATTTCCCCACATAGTTTCTTGATAAGTCATATTGAAATGGGTCGCGAAGCGACCCATCACGATAGTTTGTGCATTGGAATATTAACGTTGGATAAATGTCCGAAATTTGGCAAAGACGCGGAGCGAAGCGCAGCGGCTTTGCAAAAGTTCTCACATTTATCCAACGTTAATACTCCATTGCCCAGTGACTTGAACTTTGCGCTCAACCTTACAACTAACTTCGCGTCTACTTTCATATTTTTAAACTTTTTTCCGACTCATTTTTTGCGCCCCAAAAACACTATTTGCCCACATAGTTTCTTGATAAGTCATATTGAAATGGGTCGCGAAGCGACCCATCACGATAGGTTGTGCATTGGAATATTAACGTTGGATAAATGTCCGAAATTTGGCAAAGACGCGGAGCGAAGCGCAGCGGCTTTGCAAAAGTTCTCACATTTATCCAACGTTAATACTCCATTGCCCAGTGACTTGAACTTTGCGCTCAACCTTACAACTAACTTCGCGTCTACTTTCATATTTTTAAACTTTTTTCCACACATTTTATTTTGCGCCCCAAAAATACCAAGTGCGCACAACATCTTACAGTTGATATCAGAGTGTACATAAAGCCGGCGATTTGGGTTCACATCACGGGTCCGCGAGATTACGCTAGGACAACACCACCCTCGCCGAAGGCGAGGGTCTTGTTGATTTCACTACTTTCATTACTTTCACTTTGTGTCACGGGCCGTGCTTTGAGCCAGGACATTACCACCGCCGTAGGCGGTCCTCGCCGAAGGCGAGGGTCTCGTTGATTTCACTACTTTCCTTACTTTCACATTGTGTCACGGTCCGTGCTTTGAGCCAGGACATTACCACCGCCGTAGGCGGTCCTCGCCGAAGGCGAGGGTCTCGTTGATTTCACTACTTTCATTACTTTCACTTTGTGTCACGGTCCGTGCTTTGAGCCAGGATAACAACACCTCGCCGAAGGCGAGGGTCTCGTTGATTTCACTACTTTCATTACTTTGACACTATAAACCCAAATCACATCTTGGGATGATGCTTAGCATCATCCGAAGCAATCATACTAGAATGAGAAGTTCGACACCATGTTCTTGGAAACCCAACTTAAAATAACATTCCTTCAAAAAAGGCTTAGTCCCAAACGCTCGGAGTTCGACACCCTGTTTAAGGACACAACAACCGCCGATAGGCGGACCCCGCCGAAGGCGGGGGGAAAAAAGAAAACACCACCGCCGTTAGGCGGACCCCGCCGAAGGCGGGTTAGGCTTAGGCTTAGGCTTAGGCTTAGGCTTAGGCTTAGGCTTAGGCTTAGGCTTAGGCTTAGGCGTGGCTTAGCGCCGGAGCGTTAGCTCCGGCGCTAGCCACGCCATTTGGGTTTAGGCATTTTTTAGGCTTAGGCTTAGGCTTAGGCTTAGGCTTAGGCTTAGGCTTAGGCTTAGGCTTAGGCTTAGGCTTAGGCTTAGGCTTAGGCTTAGGCTTAGGCTTAGGCTTAGGCTTAGGCTTAGGCTTAGGCTTAGGCTTAGGCATAATACGCCTGCGCTTAAGCCGAAGCCACAGCCCAAAGCCTATTTTCCAAAGCCTAAAATCAAAGCCAACTTCAAAGCCTAAGTTTAAAGCCAACTTCAAAGCCCAATTTTAAAGACAATTTCAAAGCCCAATTTCAAAGCCCAATTTCAAAGCCCAATTTCAAAGCCCAATTTCAAAGCCTAATTTCAAAGCCCAATTTCAAAGCCAATTCAAAGCCCAATTTCAAAGCCCAATTTCAAAGCCTATTTCAAAGCCCCATTTCAAAGCCCAATTTCAAAGCCCAATTTCGAAGCCCAATTTCAAAGCCCAAATTCAAAGCCCAATTTCAAAGCCCAATTTCAAAGCCCAAATTCAAAGCCCAATTTCAAAGCCCAACTTTAAAGCCCAATTTCAAAGCCAATTTCAAAGCCCAATTTCAAAGCCATTTCAAAGCCCAATTTCAAAGCCCAATTTCAAAGCTTAGGCTTAGGCTTAGGCTTAGGCTTAGGCTTAGGCTTAGGCTTAGGCTTAGGCTTAGGCGTGGCTTAGCGCCTCAGCGTTAGCTGAGGCGCTAGCCACGCCATTTGGGTTTAGGCATTTTAGCGAATTTGAGATCCACCGCCTAACAACTATATCATTCGATAGACAATAAAAAAAAAAGAAAAAAACCTCGTTAAACTCCACCTCCATCTTCAAAACTCGCGGACTTATGCCCCGGACAAAATTTCGCTGAAAATGCACTTTTTTCATCATAACTCGCGAACAAATTGTCGTACGACCTTCTAACTACTTTCAATCGACTGCAAATTCAAAAACGCATCTAATAAATATAATCATCACTGTTATCAGCGGCATTATCATTTTATCAGCGTTATCAGCAAACACGTTTTTCTCCATATCAGGAGAGGAGAACGTACGATTTTGATTTAATTTTGATATGTTATGCGCAGCCGCGAGTTACATCATAATCAATTGGAAACTCGACGACAAACTATACGTTTTCGAGTTATCTTATCACGAAATTATCAGCATTTTGGTTTTTGGCTGATAACTGATCAGCATATCAGAATCTGGATGAACTCCATACATCATATGAAAGCAGAAATCATGCGCTATCGAATGATACTAATGATCATCGTATTATCTATGCTTATCAGTTCAACAAATCCTTATCAGTAGGTCCTACTTTTATCACTATCTGATTATCAAAAAATTTCCCCAAGCTTTTTAAACCAGACTATTTGTAAACGATTTGTCATGCTTTTTTACATCTAGAGACAAATTTTCAGCCGGTTTCAACCGGCGGTATTTCTGTAATCACCTTATCAATATCCACTGATAATATGAGTTTTGAAAAAACGTGAGCAATCATAACCGATATTAGTATCATATTGTTCGCCATGATGCCGCGATTATTTTAAGCCTTATTATAGCTCTGTATCTTTATCTGATAAGGAGTTATCGATTTATCAATGTTCAAAAAAAATAATTTCGAAATTTTAAATAATTGATATTTTGATAATTTTTATAAATCATTTTGTTAAGCATTTTATTGCGATTCCAATGAGCTATCGTGTGATATGAATTTTGCTGCTCCTCAAACGTTATCATTAAATAATGAAAAGCTGATTTAACTGATAAAATTGATAAAAGTCGTGATTTTCATCAGTTTTCGCCATTTTCTTGAAAACTACTGACATTACCTCGTCACGACGGTTCGTTTGGTATATAAATCATTTTTGTAGCTCCATTAAAACTCGAGTTATAGAATTTTTTATTCGAGTTTTAGAAGTTTCAGCTGAAAGCTTACTCAAAGAGCGCACACACACCTTTGACGCTGAAGTTCTCATGGAAAATATGTCAATTATGGAAAACCGATTCGTGGGTGATATAGACCAGTCTCTGAACTTGCTCACTATGAAAAAAAAATTTTGAATTCTTTAATTTTGACAAAATCCGTTATTTTGGTCCTCCGCTTGTATGAAAGAGCGCACACACTAGTTCAACGCTGAATTTCTCATAGAAAACATGCCAATTATGGAAAACTAATTAGTGGGTGATATAGACCAGTCTCTGAACTTGCTCAATATGAAAAAAAATTCTGAAAATCTCTAATTTTGAAAAATCTGTAATTTTCGTCCTCCGCAAGAGCGAAAGAGCGCACACACTCGTTCAAATGGCAATTTCTCATGGAATTTGAGGTTTCTGGCGAAAACAAAATAACGCGTCATGTTCAGAATTTTGTGTTCTATATGTCTAAATAAAAAACTGAAAATTTTGAAATTTTTTCGAATTTTCGAAACTATTGCGAAATTTTGATAAAAAAATTAAAATCATCGAAAAATTATGTGTGATATGTCAAACTAACCGTAATTTTATGCTGATAACGGGAAAAATACTCTGACCTGTTGCTTTTCAAGATATATGTCTTAAATTTTAAAAAAGAAAGTTTTGGAATTTTTTCAAACACGGGAAATCACGCCGAGGCGGTTACATACTCAATACTTCTTCTGTATTTTTCTAATTTTTTTAGTTCCTCGTTTATTCACTTGATATTTCGGATCCATTTATCTTCAAACTAAAGTTGAACATTTTTTTGAATTTTTTCAGACTCTGAAAATCACGCCGAGGCGGTTACATACTCCAAACTTCATTTGTACAGTTCTCATTTCTTTTGTTCCCCGTTCATTCAAATGAACTTAAATCCAGTAAAGTACTGACATAAGATGAGAAGTACTGACATAAGATGTCCCGCCTTCGGCGGGGTCCGCCTAACGGCGGTGGTGTTTTCTTTTTTCCCCCCGCCTTCGGCGGGGTCCGCCTATCGGCGGTTGTTGTGTTCTTAAACAGGGTGTCGAACTCCGAGCGTTTGGGACTAAGCCTTTTTTGAAGGAATGTTATTTTAAGTTGGGTTTCCAAGAACATGGTGTCGAACTTCTCATTCTAGTATGATTGCTTCGGATGATGCTAAGCATCATCCCAAGATGTGATTTGGGTTTATAGTGTCAAAGTAATGAAAGTAGTGAAATCAATGAGACCCTCGCCTTCGGCGAGGACCGCCTAGCGGCGGTGGTGTTATCCTGGCTCAAAGCACGGACCGTGACACAAAGTGAAAGTAAGGAAAGTAGTGAAATCAACGAGACCCTCGCCTTCGGCGAGGACCGCCTACGGCGGTGGTAATGTCCTGGCTCAAAGCACGGACCGTGACACAATGTGAAAGTAAGGAAAGTAGTGAAATCAACGAGACCCTCGCCTTCGGCGAGGACCGCCTGCGGCGGTGGTAATGTCCTGGCTCAAAGCACGGCCCGTGACACAAAGTGAAAGTAATGAAAGTAGTGAAATCAACAAGACCCTCGCCTTCGGCGAGGGTGGTGTTGTCCTAGCGTAATCTCGCGGACCCGTGATGTGAACCCAAATCGCCGGCTTTATGTACTCCAAACTGCTGTGAAGTTTGGAACCACAAGTCTTACAACTGAAATCATATTGAAATGGGTCGCGAAGCGACCCATAACGATAGTTTGTGCATTGGAATATTAACGTTGGATAAATGTCCGAAATTTGGCAAAGACGCGGAGCGAAGCGCAGCGGCTTTGCAAAAGTTCTCACATTTATCCAACGTTAATACTCCATTGCCCAGTGACTTGAACTTTGCGCTCAACATTACAACTAACTTCGCGTTTACTTTCATATTTTTAAACTTTTTTCCACACATTTTATTTTGCGCTCCAAAAACACCAAGTGCGCACAGCATCTTACAGTTGATATCAGAGTTGTGCCCACATAGTTACTTGATATATCATATTGAAATGGGTCGCGAAGCGACCCATCACGATAGTTTGTGCATTGGAATATTAACGTTGGATAAATGTCCGAAATTTGGCAAAGACGCGGAGCGAAGCGCAGCGGCTTTGCAAAAGTTCTCACATTTATCCAACGTTAATACTCCATTGCCCAGTGACTTGGACTTTGCGCTCAACCCTACAACTAATTCCGCGTCTACTTTCATATTTTTAAACTTTTTCCACACGTTTTTTTTTGTGCCCCAAAAATACCAGGTGCGCACAACATCCTACAGTTGATATCAGAGTGTACATAAAGCCGGCGATTTGGGTTCACATCACGGGTCCGCGAGATTACGCTAGGACAACACCACCCTCGCCGAAGGCGAGGGTCTTGTTGATTTCACTACTTTCATTACTTTCACTTTGTGTCACGGGCCGTGCTTTGAGCCAGGACATTACCACCGCCGCAGGCGGTCCTCGCCGAAGGCGAGGGTCTCGTTGATTTCACTACTTTCCTTACTTTCACATTGTGTCACGGTCCGTGCTTTGAGCCAGGACATTACCACCGCCGTAGGCGGTCCTCGCCGAAGGCGAGGTTAGGCTTAGGCTTAGGCTTAGGCTTAGGCTTAGGCTTAGGCTTAGGCTTAGGCTTAGGCTTAGGCTTAGGCTTAGTGAAAAGGTAGTATAAACGTGAACCTAGGCTTAAGCTTACCCCAGAAACCACCCCCTAGAAACCACCTTGGGCTTGAAGGCTCCGAGCGGCGCAAAAGAATTGCCCTGAACTTATAATTGCCGCCCGGGGCAGAATTTTAAATTTAATGTGTTAGATGTGCAGGTTCTCGACATGGGTTACGGTAGTTGGTGGTGGTATGCTACACGCACACACACACACACACATACACTGCGTGGGTGCTGTGCACCGAGCGAGATTTGTTGCACTGGGCAGAACAGCATGTTTATAACTATTCGCCCATGGGCTTTTTTGAAACTGATATCAGTAGTAGAAATTGCGTAATGAAAATTAATTAATTATTAGGTAGCATGTTTGTTTGGTTTGCTCGTCGCCGCCGCCGCCCATGGGCGGATTGAGTTAGGCTTAGGTTTTAAGAACGAAAGTTTTTGTTAGGACCTGAGCCAATATTCGCACCCGGGGCGACTAGATTAGGCTTACGCTTTTCTACGGTGAAACATGTGACGTTGTTGACACACGAGTTTGATGTGCAGGTTCTCAGTATGGGTTACTGTAGGTGGTGTGGTGTGGTGTGGTGTCGTGTCGTGTCGTGTGGTGTCGTGTGGTTGTTGTTGCTCTGGTCAACTATTCTTGCTCAGGGCAGAATCATTTGAGATTAGTCGCCCATGGGCGAGTAGTATTTTTTAGATTTTAAAGATATAGTGCCACACTTTTAAAAATTATTTTAAAAAGTGTGCTGCTTTTCGAAAAAAAAATAAATGCTTAAAAATGAAGAAAACTAATGAATGATATTTTGCCGTCGCCGCCCATGGGCAAGTTATTTTTTCCTCGTTTATTCATTTGTTTTTTGTTTGTCTTCTTTTTTGAGATCCGACCGACCGACCGACCGACCGACCGATATATTATCATTTCATTCATTTCAGAAATCGTCAGCAAGCATTAAAGTGTTTGTTTTTTTTGTTCTTACCAACGAACCAAAACCATTGAACCAAAACCATTGTTCAATCATCACTCAAACTGAACTTGACACGATATATAATTGATTTCGTCAGAATCTTGGCCATTCACCACTTCTTGCAATACGTTGGAGACATGAACAATAATATGCAAGAGAACTTGCATCCAGACAGATTTGGTAAAACCAAGAAAACCCAGAAGGACTCACTCACAGTTGAAATCGATCAATTGACTGCGAAAATTTCGTCGATGTCATTGCATGGTGTTGTCGACGCGGACAGAAAATGCTGGAATTGTAACCAAATTGGGCACATTGCCAAAAACTGCAGAAACAATTAGATGATAAATCATCTCGGTTTTTTCGTGTTCCTTCTTTTATTTCCGAATGAACCGAATGTTGATAGAAAAATGATGTTTTCCGGTTTTTTTTTGTTTTTTTTTTAACGGGTATTCATCAGCCCATCTCGAACTACTTTATACTCATCAGCCCATCTCGAACTACATTATACTTCTTTCAAAACGCGCTTTTTTTTTAAAAACTGAACTTTCAGATCAGTTTTGATTAGGCGGTCGCCCATGGGTGAGTAGTATTATATTCATTGTTTTTGGTGCTTCGTTTTTTTCAAATAACACCAAAATATTTTTAAAATATTTTTATTGTATCTAATAATTAAAATTATTCTTTAGAATGAAACTCACAAATTCGCACATGGGCAAATTAGATTTCAATTGAGAAAAAACAATAATACTGATTCGTTGGAACATGCGTCGAAAACCACCTTTTTTTTTGTCTTTAAATCATTCTTTTTTTTTGTCTTTAAATCATACGTGTGGTGTGGTGTGGTGTGGTGTTGAGGAATTTTTCGTCGCGGAATTCAGTCGAGTGCTTTTCTTGTTGCAGTGGTCAACTATTCTTGCTCAGGGCAGAATCATTTGAGATTAGTCGCCCATGGGCGAGTAATATTTTTTTGTTTATTTCAAAAGATTCTTCGAAATGAAACATGATTCAGTTCATTTGCAGATTTGCCCGTGGGCGGATTGGGTTTTCTTCGCTTTTAAAGACATAGTGATACACACTTTTTTATTTATTTTAGTTTGTGTGGCTTTTGCAACAAAACAAAATAATGTATAACAATGAAGACACCTAATGAATGATTTTTTTCCGCCCATGGGCGTAATTTTTCCCCACTTTTTTATCTTCTTTTTCTTCAGATGATAAAAACAAATAAAATCCAATCTTTATTCGACTTCTGCTTAAGTGAGTTGCCACCAGAATGGGTTCCTCCTTTGCCACGCTCACAAGAATTGAAACTTCCGAGTGAAACTGAATCCACGTCACCGGGATCACAACAACATGTACTGAGGGTAGAAAATAAGTGTGAGTTTTTCTATTTTTTGATTTGTTGAAACTCATTTTTATACTATCGTTTTCAGTTCCGTGGCTACAAAACATTGTTTCGGCGTCAAGCAACTTTAACGTATTGGGTGGCATACAGAACACACAATTCAAAGGGTGGTACGCAAGGTTTCATTCAAATCAGAAGGTTGAATGCAGATTAAAAGATTCACTTTTTGGAAAAAAATAATGCCTTTTACAGCAGCTTCTTCGTTCTTTCCGTAGCACACTGCACTTCAAGAGGAAAACAGATGTGTCTTATCGAAAAATGGTTAGGCTAATTAAAAAATATATACGATTCATAATTACTTTTTCCAGAGCTCGGCAGTGTTTGCTGAGCAGTTTGTGAAAGCTGTCCGGGAATCAAGAAACACCCAACTATTCATCAGTTCCTTGTCTACAACGTATATCAACAAACAAGCTCAGATGGCAGTTCCTTTTTTGAAATTTTTGAATGAGAAGTACTCAGTCGGATACACCAACTTTGTTTGCTATTTGAGAGAATTGAGCATTAATGACTTGAGTGACGTCTTGACAAATTTTTACACCTTCTACTCCGCGCAACCAATGAGAAGGTCTTCTGCAATTAAGATTGTGCGAAGCGGAGGATGCGTTGAAAGAGCAAACACTCGTGAAAAATCTACAATGTTGGATGCTATCAAGAGTGTCATCAGCTTGCTGAATTCTCTTAGCGTAATCCCGCCAAGGTTTGATGATAAACTTTTATTTTCATTGAGAAACCATTTTTTTACAGTTCAGTTAGATCTCCGACTAATGAAGCATGCTTCATTTGGAATTGCATCAATCGTGCGGCAAAAGCAAACAATGTAGCATCTGGTGGGGCAGTTGTGATGGAAAAGGAACCAATCACGCATTTCGATATTGTAGAGTTGATGATGAAAACGGATGGTTGCAAAAACAGGAAGGAAATTGAATCTTGGGGTTTAATGCTCTTGTTCTCCGGCACTGGATTGCGACCCGGTTCGGTTATTGCTACAGGAGGGAGAAGTTAGTTTGAATGAAATGGAAATTAATTAAACTAATAATATTTGACAGAAGAAGTCAAAGAAAAGGTGCAAGATGCTGACCATGCTGAAGAAAACGGTTTGTTTTTCAATTTCCTTCGCACGTGTGCGAGTGAAATATGATAGTATCCGCCATTTGAAGTAATCATTTTCCAGTTTTTGATTTCACCACAATGGTTGTCGGAAATTTCCGGGTCGTTCGCCTTCCGTCACGTGCATCTGATTTTCTAGAACAAATTCGCTTATATGTTGAAATCGCTGTAGTGCATGATAAAGTTTTGGGATCGACCTGGTTTTCTTCAAAAAAACGAGGATATCACTATCCAACGGAAGTGAACGGTGAAGAGGATTGGAGCCCAAATGCTGCGATTGGATCGCTTATTTTACTGTGTTTGCGCGGTGTGATCGAACCGGAAGAATTGATGAAACCGTGCTCTACTTCTCAACAAGAAACCATCTTCGACGATTCGTCTTCGCAGATTCCTTTGGTCAGCAGCAATTTTACCGGTTGTTACAGCATCGTCAAAAATGGTCTCGAGCATTTAGGGCTTCCCAGTGCTCTGTTCAGCCCAAAGTCTTTCAGGTAGCCGATTGAGAAAAACAATGTTATATACATATTTTTTTCGTTTCACAGATGCGGATTCGCCGTTTCCGTTCTGAAGGAAATGCTGCTTCCTCGTAACAATGGTGACATGGTGAACTTTGAGGAAATGAAGCAAGCCCTCTATACAACAAATCATTGGAACTCCGGACAATGCTACTCGTATATTAGGTATTTTACACTTGTTATTGCGCTCTTCAAGCAGTTATACAGGTCTCTGCGAAATAACAGTCAACGACTTTCAAAGTCAACAGCTGGTTCAACAACCGGAGAATGGATTCAGCTGATTAACAAAACTTCTCCTGTTTCGAAATTGTCTGCATATGTTACCGTTGATAAGTGCAATGTTGAGAACGAATTGAAGAAACAAAATGAAGTAAGAGAATGCTCATGGAAAATTATCAAGATTTTTAGCGAAGTAGAAAAGAAGCTCGCACGCGTGCGAGCCCACCTGTCTAAAATGCAATATGATGTTTTACAGAGATTTGATGGAGAATCTGAAAATGCGGAGTTTCCACGTGGCTATAAAAACATCAGCCAGTCTTGCAATGCCATGAACATGATCAGATATACGGACTGTGATGTTGCAGATGTGCCTATAGACGAGATTCGAAAAAAGTGGACGGTTAGACCAAAATTGAATGTGTTGAGCACGTTTAAGATGCTTGAATCGGTCATCGGCACCGATGATCACGTTCCTTTCTCATCTGTCGTTAGGTTCGTGAGAAATCATGTTTCTCGTTTTAAATTCTTCAGCTTATTTGTTCAGTTTCTTTTATGAAAGTTCAATCTACAAAGAAAATTTTGTGTGCCCGGTTCGAAATTGTGACGCAGTTTGTTCGAACAGAGAAAGCTGTCAAAAGCATTGGTCGTTGCACGTTGAAGACCCGCGTTCGGTGTATTCTTCGACATATGACTGTCCGTGTGGTGAACAAAATATGGGGTAATTGAAGAGCGTGTAAAAAGCTTCCAAAACAAAATAATTCAGCTACCGCCAAATTCGAAGGCATTCGATTAAATATCATGCCAAAAAATCAGAAGAAGATCCGGATGTATCAGCAATGAATCAGCAAACTGCCGAAACGGTGAAAAAACAAACATTCAACTTTGTCTATTTGAATGAAAGCCTATAAGGCTCTTTTTTTTCATTTTTTGTTTGTGTAAATTTGTAAACTTCTAAGTAATCCTATAGATTTCAATTTACCAGTTACCTATCTGCTGGTCATACTATCTAGTTTTGGTTCGCACGCGTGCGAGCTTTAATTCAAAAAAAACGTGTATTCAGATGATGAAAGTTGCGGTTATCGTTTGGCCACCAACAACAAATGAGAAAATTTCTCAAGAAGTTGTTACAAAGATTGTTGAGACCCATTTGACTGCTCTTCAAAACTCGATACTGAAAGGTCAGGATTGGGAATCTTGAAGCATTAAAACCCGGAATGTTTTAGGAATTATCAAAGCGAATTCATCGCAATTATGTCGAATCGTTATCTACAGATGCGCGGAAAATGTCGAAAAGAAAAGATTGAAATGGATTAGTTATCAAATAAAGGTTTGCGATTTGAAACGCGTGCGAGTTTTCGGAAAACACTTAAATTCAGAAGTTCAAAAATCCAAAAGAATTAGGATACGTTCAAGTCCGTAAATGGGGAAACGGAAAAAGTTTGATATTGCGTAAGCGCAACGGCGAATCTTTGTTCTGTAGAGATGGAGAGAATGCACTTTCTGCTGATTTGTCCTTCACAGTAGCCAATGAAAATGGAATACACACAGATGTGGTAGAAAATGCACATATTTTTAAATCGAAAATTTTACTGTTATTCAGGTTATTGATGATCGTCGTAAATTGATCATTGTTTTCGATACTGAGTCTGTCACTCCATCAGAGTTATTCTGCAATAACATTGAAACCGATAACTGCCAAAATATCTATAAAGCGGCGATAAAGGTCGATGATGATAGTGTGGTGGTCGAAAATATGGAACACTTCGCTTCACACAAAGATGTAGACGATTTTATCATGAATAGATCATTTTCCGAGTTCACTTTTGATCGACTCACTGATGTCGTTCCGTGGGATCAACTTCAACTGTGGCTTAGGCTTAGGCGTGGCTTAGCGCCGGAGCGTTAGCTCCGGCGCTAGCCACGCCATTTGGGTTTAGGCATTTTAGCGAATTTGAGATCCACCGCCTAACAACTATATCATTCGATAGATAATAAAAAAAAAAGAAAAAAACCTCGTTAAACCCCATTAGGCTTAGGCTTAGGCTTAGGCTTAGGCTTAGGCTTAGGCTTAGGCTTAGGCTTAGGCTTAGGCTTAGGCTTAGGCTTAGGCTTAGTGAAAAGGTAGTATAAACGTGAACCTAGGCTTAAGCTTACCCCAGAAACCACCCCCTAGAAACCACCTTGGGCTTGAAGGCTCCGAGCGGCGCAAAAGAATTGCCCTGAACTTATAATTGCCGCCCGGGGCAGAATTTTAAATTTAATGTGTTAGATGTGCAGGTTCTCGACATGGGTTACGGTAGTTGGTGGTGGTATGCTACACGCACACACACACACACACATACACTGCGTGGGTGCTGTGCACCGAGCGAGATTTGTTGCACTGGGCAGAACAGCATGTTTATAACTATTCGCCCATGGGCTTTTTTGAAACTGATATCAGTAGTAGAAATTGCGTAATGAAAATTAATTAATTATTAGGTAGCATGTTTGTTTGGTTTGCTCGTCGCCGCCGCCGCCCATGGGCGGATTGAGTTAGGCTTAGGTTTTAAGAACGAAAGTTTTTGTTAGGACCTGAGCCAATATTCGCACCCGGGGCGACTAGATTAGGCTTACGCTTTTCTACGGTGAAACATGTGACGTTGTTGACACACGAGTTTGATGTGCAGGTTCTCAGTATGGGTTACTGTAGGTGGTGTGGTGTGGTGTGGTGTCGTGTCGTGTCGTGTGGTGTCGTGTGGTTGTTGTTGCTCTGGTCAACTATTCTTGCTCAGGGCAGAATCATTTGAGATTAGTCGCCCATGGGCGAGTAGTATTTTTTAGATTTTAAAGATATAGTGCCACACTTTTAAAAATTATTTTAAAAAGTGTGCTGCTTTTCGAAAAAAAAATAAATGCTTAAAAATGAAGAAAACTAATGAATGATATTTTGCCGTCGCCGCCCATGGGCAAGTTATTTTTTCCTCGTTTATTCATTTGTTTTTTGTTTGTCTTCTTTTTTGAGATCCGACCGACCGACCGACCGACCGACCGATATATTATCATTTCATTCATTTCAGAAATCGTCAGCAAGCATTAAAGTGTTTGTTTTTTTTGTTCTTACCAACGAACCAAAACCATTGAACCAAAACCATTGTTCAATCATCACTCAAACTGAACTTGACACGATATATAATTGATTTCGTCAGAATCTTGGCCATTCACCACTTCTTGCAATACGTTGGAGACATGAACAATAATATGCAAGAGAACTTGCATCCAGACAGATTTGGTAAAACCAAGAAAACCCAGAAGGACTCACTCACAGTTGAAATCGATCAATTGACTGCGAAAATTTCGTCGATGTCATTGCATGGTGTTGTCGACGCGGACAGAAAATGCTGGAATTGTAACCAAATTGGGCACATTGCCAAAAACTGCAGAAACAATTAGATGATAAATCATCTCGGTTTTTTCGTGTTCCTTCTTTTATTTCCGAATGAACCGAATGTTGATAGAAAAATGATGTTTTCCGGTTTTTTTTTGTTTTTTTTTTAACGGGTATTCATCAGCCCATCTCGAACTACTTTATACTCATCAGCCCATCTCGAACTACATTATACTTCTTTCAAAACGCGCTTTTTTTTTAAAAACTGAACTTTCAGATCAGTTTTGATTAGGCGGTCGCCCATGGGTGAGTAGTATTATATTCATTGTTTTTGGTGCTTCGTTTTTTTCAAATAACACCAAAATATTTTTAAAATATTTTTATTGTATCTAATAATTAAAATTATTCTTTAGAATGAAACTCACAAATTCGCACATGGGCAAATTAGATTTCAATTGAGAAAAAACAATAATACTGATTCGTTGGAACATGCGTCGAAAACCACCTTTTTTTTTGTCTTTAAATCATTCTTTTTTTTTGTCTTTAAATCATACGTGTGGTGTGGTGTGGTGTGGTGTTGAGGAATTTTTCGTCGCGGAATTCAGTCGAGTGCTTTTCTTGTTGCAGTGGTCAACTATTCTTGCTCAGGGCAGAATCATTTGAGATTAGTCGCCCATGGGCGAGTAATATTTTTTTGTTTATTTCAAAAGATTCTTCGAAATGAAACATGATTCAGTTCATTTGCAGATTTGCCCGTGGGCGGATTGGGTTTTCTTCGCTTTTAAAGACATAGTGATACACACTTTTTTATTTATTTTAGTTTGTGTGGCTTTTGCAACAAAACAAAATAATGTATAACAATGAAGACACCTAATGAATGATTTTTTTCCGCCCATGGGCGTAATTTTTCCCCACTTTTTTATCTTCTTTTTCTTCAGATGATAAAAACAAATAAAATCCAATCTTTATTCGACTTCTGCTTAAGTGAGTTGCCACCAGAATGGGTTCCTCCTTTGCCACGCTCACAAGAATTGAAACTTCCGAGTGAAACTGAATCCACGTCACCGGGATCACAACAACATGTACTGAGGGTAGAAAATAAGTGTGAGTTTTTCTATTTTTTGATTTGTTGAAACTCATTTTTATACTATCGTTTTCAGTTCCGTGGCTACAAAACATTGTTTCGGCGTCAAGCAACTTTAACGTATTGGGTGGCATACAGAACACACAATTCAAAGGGTGGTACGCAAGGTTTCATTCAAATCAGAAGGTTGAATGCAGATTAAAAGATTCACTTTTTGGAAAAAAATAATGCCTTTTACAGCAGCTTCTTCGTTCTTTCCGTAGCACACTGCACTTCAAGAGGAAAACAGATGTGTCTTATCGAAAAATGGTTAGGCTAATTAAAAAATATATACGATTCATAATTACTTTTTCCAGAGCTCGGCAGTGTTTGCTGAGCAGTTTGTGAAAGCTGTCCGGGAATCAAGAAACACCCAACTATTCATCAGTTCCTTGTCTACAACGTATATCAACAAACAAGCTCAGATGGCAGTTCCTTTTTTGAAATTTTTGAATGAGAAGTACTCAGTCGGATACACCAACTTTGTTTGCTATTTGAGAGAATTGAGCATTAATGACTTGAGTGACGTCTTGACAAATTTTTACACCTTCTACTCCGCGCAACCAATGAGAAGGTCTTCTGCAATTAAGATTGTGCGAAGCGGAGGATGCGTTGAAAGAGCAAACACTCGTGAAAAATCTACAATGTTGGATGCTATCAAGAGTGTCATCAGCTTGCTGAATTCTCTTAGCGTAATCCCGCCAAGGTTTGATGATAAACTTTTATTTTCATTGAGAAACCATTTTTTTACAGTTCAGTTAGATCTCCGACTAATGAAGCATGCTTCATTTGGAATTGCATCAATCGTGCGGCAAAAGCAAACAATGTAGCATCTGGTGGGGCAGTTGTGATGGAAAAGGAACCAATCACGCATTTCGATATTGTAGAGTTGATGATGAAAACGGATGGTTGCAAAAACAGGAAGGAAATTGAATCTTGGGGTTTAATGCTCTTGTTCTCCGGCACTGGATTGCGACCCGGTTCGGTTATTGCTACAGGAGGGAGAAGTTAGTTTGAATGAAATGGAAATTAATTAAACTAATAATATTTGACAGAAGAAGTCAAAGAAAAGGTGCAAGATGCTGACCATGCTGAAGAAAACGGTTTGTTTTTCAATTTCCTTCGCACGTGTGCGAGTGAAATATGATAGTATCCGCCATTTGAAGTAATCATTTTCCAGTTTTTGATTTCACCACAATGGTTGTCGGAAATTTCCGGGTCGTTCGCCTTCCGTCACGTGCATCTGATTTTCTAGAACAAATTCGCTTATATGTTGAAATCGCTGTAGTGCATGATAAAGTTTTGGGATCGACCTGGTTTTCTTCAAAAAAACGAGGATATCACTATCCAACGGAAGTGAACGGTGAAGAGGATTGGAGCCCAAATGCTGCGATTGGATCGCTTATTTTACTGTGTTTGCGCGGTGTGATCGAACCGGAAGAATTGATGAAACCGTGCTCTACTTCTCAACAAGAAACCATCTTCGACGATTCGTCTTCGCAGATTCCTTTGGTCAGCAGCAATTTTACCGGTTGTTACAGCATCGTCAAAAATGGTCTCGAGCATTTAGGGCTTCCCAGTGCTCTGTTCAGCCCAAAGTCTTTCAGGTAGCCGATTGAGAAAAACAATGTTATATACATATTTTTTTCGTTTCACAGATGCGGATTCGCCGTTTCCGTTCTGAAGGAAATGCTGCTTCCTCGTAACAATGGTGACATGGTGAACTTTGAGGAAATGAAGCAAGCCCTCTATACAACAAATCATTGGAACTCCGGACAATGCTACTCGTATATTAGGTATTTTACACTTGTTATTGCGCTCTTCAAGCAGTTATACAGGTCTCTGCGAAATAACAGTCAACGACTTTCAAAGTCAACAGCTGGTTCAACAACCGGAGAATGGATTCAGCTGATTAACAAAACTTCTCCTGTTTCGAAATTGTCTGCATATGTTACCGTTGATAAGTGCAATGTTGAGAACGAATTGAAGAAACAAAATGAAGTAAGAGAATGCTCATGGAAAATTATCAAGATTTTTAGCGAAGTAGAAAAGAAGCTCGCACGCGTGCGAGCCCACCTGTCTAAAATGCAATATGATGTTTTACAGAGATTTGATGGAGAATCTGAAAATGCGGAGTTTCCACGTGGCTATAAAAACATCAGCCAGTCTTGCAATGCCATGAACATGATCAGATATACGGACTGTGATGTTGCAGATGTGCCTATAGACGAGATTCGAAAAAAGTGGACGGTTAGACCAAAATTGAATGTGTTGAGCACGTTTAAGATGCTTGAATCGGTCATCGGCACCGATGATCACGTTCCTTTCTCATCTGTCGTTAGGTTCGTGAGAAATCATGTTTCTCGTTTTAAATTCTTCAGCTTATTTGTTCAGTTTCTTTTATGAAAGTTCAATCTACAAAGAAAATTTTGTGTGCCCGGTTCGAAATTGTGACGCAGTTTGTTCGAACAGAGAAAGCTGTCAAAAGCATTGGTCGTTGCACGTTGAAGACCCGCGTTCGGTGTATTCTTCGACATATGACTGTCCGTGTGGTGAACAAAATATGGGGTAATTGAAGAGCGTGTAAAAAGCTTCCAAAACAAAATAATTCAGCTACCGCCAAATTCGAAGGCATTCGATTAAATATCATGCCAAAAAATCAGAAGAAGATCCGGATGTATCAGCAATGAATCAGCAAACTGCCGAAACGGTGAAAAAACAAACATTCAACTTTGTCTATTTGAATGAAAGCCTATAAGGCTCTTTTTTTTCATTTTTTGTTTGTGTAAATTTGTAAACTTCTAAGTAATCCTATAGATTTCAATTTACCAGTTACCTATCTGCTGGTCATACTATCTAGTTTTGGTTCGCACGCGTGCGAGCTTTAATTCAAAAAAAACGTGTATTCAGATGATGAAAGTTGCGGTTATCGTTTGGCCACCAACAACAAATGAGAAAATTTCTCAAGAAGTTGTTACAAAGATTGTTGAGACCCATTTGACTGCTCTTCAAAACTCGATACTGAAAGGTCAGGATTGGGAATCTTGAAGCATTAAAACCCGGAATGTTTTAGGAATTATCAAAGCGAATTCATCGCAATTATGTCGAATCGTTATCTACAGATGCGCGGAAAATGTCGAAAAGAAAAGATTGAAATGGATTAGTTATCAAATAAAGGTTTGCGATTTGAAACGCGTGCGAGTTTTCGGAAAACACTTAAATTCAGAAGTTCAAAAATCCAAAAGAATTAGGATACGTTCAAGTCCGTAAATGGGGAAACGGAAAAAGTTTGATATTGCGTAAGCGCAACGGCGAATCTTTGTTCTGTAGAGATGGAGAGAATGCACTTTCTGCTGATTTGTCCTTCACAGTAGCCAATGAAAATGGAATACACACAGATGTGGTAGAAAATGCACATATTTTTAAATCGAAAATTTTACTGTTATTCAGGTTATTGATGATCGTCGTAAATTGATCATTGTTTTCGATACTGAGTCTGTCACTCCATCAGAGTTATTCTGCAATAACATTGAAACCGATAACTGCCAAAATATCTATAAAGCGGCGATAAAGGTCGATGATGATAGTGTGGTGGTCGAAAATATGGAACACTTCGCTTCACACAAAGATGTAGACGATTTTATCATGAATAGATCATTTTCCGAGTTCACTTTTGATCGACTCACTGATGTCGTTCCGTGGGATCAACTTCAACTGTGGCTTAGGCTTAGGCGTGGCTTAGCGCCTCAGCGTTAGCTGAGGCGCTAGCCACGCCATTTGGGTTTAGGCATTTTAGCGAATTTGAGATCCACCGCCTAACAACTATATCATTCGATAGACAATAAAAAAAAAAGAAAAAAACCTCGTTAAACTCCACCTCCATCTTCAAAACTCGCGGACTTATGCCCCGGACAAAATTTCGCTGAAAATGCACTTTTTTCATCATAACTCGCGAACAAATTGTCGTACGACCTTCTAACTACTTTCAATCGACTGCAAATTCAAAAACGCATCTAATAAATATAATCATCACTGTTATCAGCGGCATTATCATTTTATCAGCGTTATCAGCAAACACGTTTTTCTCCATATCAGGAGAGGAGAACGTACGATTTTGATTTAATTTTGATATGTTATGCGCAGCCGCGAGTTACATCATAATCAATTGGAAACTCGACGACAAACTATACGTTTTCGAGTTATCTTATCACGAAATTATCAGCATTTTGGTTTTTGGCTGATAACTGATCAGCATATCAGAATCTGGATGAACTCCATACATCATATGAAAGCAGAAATCATGCGCTATCGAATGATACTAATGATCATCGTATTATCTATGCTTATCAGTTCAAGAATTCCTTATCAATATGACCTACTTTTATCACCTTCTGATTATCAAAAAACTGGCCCTTTTTTTTTGAACCAGACTATTTTTAAACGATTCGCCATGCCTAATAACCTCTACGGACAAATTTTTAGCAAAATTGATCGTCGGGCTTTTCGTAATCAGGCTTATCAATTTCCGCTGATAAAACGTGTTTTGAAAAAACGTGAGCAATCATAACCGATATTAGTATCATATTGTTCGCCATGATGCTGCGATTATTTTAAGCCTAATTATAGCCCTGTATCTTCATCTGATAAGGAGTTATCAATTTATCAATGTTCAAAAAAAATAATTTCGAAATTTTAAATAATTGATATTTTGATAATTTTTATATATCGTTTTGTTAAGCGTTTTATTGCGATTCCAACGAGCTCTCGCGTGATTTGAATTTTGCCGGTCTTCAAAAGTTATCGCTAAATAATGAAAAACTGATTTTACTGATAAAATTGATAATAGTCATTATTTTTATCAGGTTTCGCCATTTTCATGAAAACTACCGACCTTACCTCGTCGCGACGGTTCTTTTGATATATAAATCATTTCTACAGCTCTATTGAAACTCGAGTTATAGAATTTTTTATTCGAGTTTTAGAAGTTTCAGCTGAAAGCTTACTCAAAGAGCGCACACACACCTTTGACGCTGAATTTCTCATGGAAAATATGTCAATTATGGAAAACCGATTCGTGGGTGATATAGACCAGTCTCTGAACTTGCTCACTATGAAAAAAAAATTTTGAATTCTTCAATTTTGAAAAAATCCGTTATTTTCGTCCTCCGCTTGCATTAAAGAGCGCACACACTAGTTCAACGCTGAATTTCTCATGGAAAACATGCCAATAATGGAAAACAAATTAGTGGGTGATATAGACCAGACTCTGAACTTGCTCAATATGAAAAAAAATTCTGAAAATCTCTAATTTTGAAAAATCTGTAATTTTCGTCCTCCGCAAGAACGAAAGAGCGCACACACTCGTTCAAATGGCAATTTCTCATGGAATTTGAGGTTTCTGGGGAAAACAAAATAATGTGTCATGTTCAGAATTTTGTTTTCTATATGTCTAAATGAAAAACTGAAAATTTTGAAATTTTTTCGAATTTTCGAAACTATTGCGAAATTTTGATAAAAAAATTAAAATCATCGAAAAATTATGTGTGATATGTCAAACTAACCGTAATTTTATGCTGATAACGGGAAAAATACTCTGACCTGTTGTTTTTCACGATATACGTCTTAAATTAAAAAAAAAATGTTTTGGAATTTTTTTAAACACGGGAAATCACGCCGAGGCGGTTACATACTGCAAATTTCATTTTTACAGTTCTCATTTTTTTAGTTCCCCGTTTATTCACTTCATCTTTCAGATCCTTTTCTCTTCAAACTAAAGCTGAAATTTTTTTGATTTTTTTCAGACACGAAAATCACGCCGCGGCGGTTACATACTCCAAACTTCATTTGCACAGTTCTCATTTCTTTAGTTCCCCGTTCATTCAGTTGAACTTAAATCCAGGAAAGTACTGACATAAGATGTCCCGCCTTCGGCGGGGTCCGCCTAACGGCGGTGGTGTTTTCTTTTTTCCCCCCGCCTTCGGCGGGGTCCGCCTATCGGCGGTTGTTGTGTCCTTAAACAGGGTGTCGAACTCCGAGCGTTTGGGACTAAGCCTTTTTTGAAGGAATGTTATTTTAAGTTGGGTTTCCAAGAACATGGTGTCGAACTTCTCATTCTAGTATGATTGCTTCGGATGATGCTAAGCATCATCCCAAGATGTGATTTGGGTTTATAGTGTCAAAGTAATGAAAGTAGTGAAATCAATGAGACCCTCGCCTTCGGCGAGGACCGCCTAGCGGCGGTGGTGTTATCCTGGCTCAAAGCACGGACCGTGACACAAAGTGAAAGTAAGGAAAGTAGTGAAATCAACGAGACCCTCGCCTTCGGCGAGGACCGCCTACGGCGGTGGTAATGTCCTGGCTCAAAGCACGGACCGTGACACAATGTGAAAGTAAGGAAAGTAGTGAAATCAACGAGACCCTCGCCTTCGGCGAGGACCGCCTACGGCGGTGGTAATGTCCTGGCTCAAAGCACGGACCGTGACACAATGTGAAAGTAAGGAAAGTAGTGAAATCAACGAGACCCTCGCCTTCGGCGAGGACCGCCTACGGCGGTGGTAATGTCCTGGCTCAAAGCACGGCCCGTGACACAAAGTGAAAGTAATGAAAGTAGTGAAATCAACAAGACCCTCGCCTTCGGCGAGGGTGGTGTTGTCCTAGCGTAATCTCGCGGACCCGTGATGTGAACCCAAATCGCCGGCTTTATGTACTCCAAACTGCTGTGAAGTTTGGAACCACAAGTCTTACAACTGAAATCATATTGAAATGGGTCGCGAAGCGACCCATAACGATAGTTTGTGCATTGGAATATTAACGTTGGATAAATGTCCGAAATTTGGCAAAGACGCGGAGCGAAGCGCAGCGGCTTTGCAAAAGTTCTCACATTTATCCAACGTTAATATTCCATTGCCCAGTGACTTGAACTTTGCGCTCAACCCTACAACTAACTTCGCGTCTACTTTCATATTTTTAAACTTTTTTCCACACATTTTATTTTGCACAACAAAAACACTATTTGCCAACAACATCTTACAGTTGATATCAGTGTTGTGCCCACATAGTTACTTGATAAGTCATATTGAAATGGGTCGCGAAGCGACCCATAACGATAGTTTGTGCATTGGAATATTAACGTTGGATAAATGTCCGAAATTTGGCAAAGACGCGGAGCGAAGCGCAGCGGCTTTGCAAAAGTTCTCACATTTATCCAACGTTAATATTCCATTGCCCAGTGACTTGGACTTTGCGCTCAACCCTACAACTAATTCCGCGTCTACTTTCATATTTTTAAACTTTTTCCACACATTTTATTTTGCGCCCCAAAAATACCAGGTGCGCACAACATCTTACAGTTGATATCAGAGTGTACATAAAGCCGGCGATTTGGGTTCACATCACGGGTCCGCGAGATTACGCTAGGACAACACCACCCTCGCCGAAGGCGAGGGTCTTGTTGATTTCACTACTTTCATTACTTTCACTTTGTGTCACGGGCCGTGCTTTGAGCCAGGACATTACCACCGCCGTAGGCGGTCCTCGCCGAAGGCGAGGGTCTCGTTGATTTCACTACTTTCCTTACTTTCACATTGTGTCACGGTCCGTGCTTTGAGCCAGGACATTACCACCGCCGTAGGCGGTCCTCGCCGAAGGCGAGGGTCTCGTTGATTTCACTACTTTCCTTACTTTCACATTGTGTCACGGTCCGTGCTTTGAGCCAGGACATTACCACCGCCGTAGGCGGTCCTCGCCGAAGGCGAGGGTCTCGTTGATTTCACTACTTTCCTTACTTTCACTTTGTGTCACGGTCCGTGCTTTGAGCCAGGATAACACCACCGCCGCTAGGCGGTCCTCGCCGAAGGCGAGGGTCTCATTGATTTCACTACTTTCATTACTTTGACACTATAAACCCAAATCACATCTTGGGATGATGCTTAGCATCATCCGAAGCAATCATACTAGAATGAGAAGTTCGACACCATGTTCTTGGAAACCCAACTTAAAATAACATTCCTTCAAAAAAGGCTTAGTCCCAAACGCTCGGAGTTCGACACCCTGTTTAAGGACACAACAACCGCCGATAGGCGGACCCCGCCGAAGGCGGGGGGAAAAAAGAAAACACCACCGCCGTTAGGCGGACCCCGCCGAAGGCGGGATTAGGCTTAGGCTTAGGCTTAGGCTTAGGCTTAGTGAAAAGGTAGTATAAACGTGAACCTAGGCTTAAGCTTACCCCAGAAACCACCCCCTAGAAACCACCTTGGGCTTGAAGGCTCCGAGCGGCGCAAAAGAATTGCCCTGAACTTATAATTGCCGCCCGGGGCAGAATTTTAAATTTAATGTGTTAGATGTGCAGGTTCTCGACATGGGTTACGGTAGTTGGTGGTGGTATGCTACACGCACACACACACACACACATACACTGCGTGGGTGCTGTGCACCGAGCGAGATTTGTTGCACTGGGCAGAACAGCATGTTTATAACTATTCGCCCATGGGCTTTTTTGAAACTGATATCAGTAGTAGAAATTGCGTAATGAAAATTAATTAATTATTAGGTAGCATGTTTGTTTGGTTTGCTCGTCGCCGCCGCCGCCCATGGGCGGATTGAGTTAGGCTTAGGTTTTAAGAACGAAAGTTTTTGTTAGGACCTGAGCCAATATTCGCACCCGGGGCGACTAGATTAGGCTTACGCTTTTCTACGGTGAAACATGTGACGTTGTTGACACACGAGTTTGATGTGCAGGTTCTCAGTATGGGTTACTGTAGGTGGTGTGGTGTGGTGTGGTGTCGTGTCGTGTCGTGTGGTGTCGTGTGGTTGTTGTTGCTCTGGTCAACTATTCTTGCTCAGGGCAGAATCATTTGAGATTAGTCGCCCATGGGCGAGTAGTATTTTTTAGATTTTAAAGATATAGTGCCACACTTTTAAAAATTATTTTAAAAAGTGTGCTGCTTTTCGAAAAAAAAATAAATGCTTAAAAATGAAGAAAACTAATGAATGATATTTTGCCGTCGCCGCCCATGGGCAAGTTATTTTTTCCTCGTTTATTCATTTGTTTTTTGTTTGTCTTCTTTTTTGAGATCCGACCGACCGACCGACCGACCGACCGATATATTATCATTTCATTCATTTCAGAAATCGTCAGCAAGCATTAAAGTGTTTGTTTTTTTTGTTCTTACCAACGAACCAAAACCATTGAACCAAAACCATTGTTCAATCATCACTCAAACTGAACTTGACACGATATATAATTGATTTCGTCAGAATCTTGGCCATTCACCACTTCTTGCAATACGTTGGAGACATGAACAATAATATGCAAGAGAACTTGCATCCAGACAGATTTGGTAAAACCAAGAAAACCCAGAAGGACTCACTCACAGTTGAAATCGATCAATTGACTGCGAAAATTTCGTCGATGTCATTGCATGGTGTTGTCGACGCGGACAGAAAATGCTGGAATTGTAACCAAATTGGGCACATTGCCAAAAACTGCAGAAACAATTAGATGATAAATCATCTCGGTTTTTTCGTGTTCCTTCTTTTATTTCCGAATGAACCGAATGTTGATAGAAAAATGATGTTTTCCGGTTTTTTTTTGTTTTTTTTTTAACGGGTATTCATCAGCCCATCTCGAACTACTTTATACTCATCAGCCCATCTCGAACTACATTATACTTCTTTCAAAACGCGCTTTTTTTTTAAAAACTGAACTTTCAGATCAGTTTTGATTAGGCGGTCGCCCATGGGTGAGTAGTATTATATTCATTGTTTTTGGTGCTTCGTTTTTTTCAAATAACACCAAAATATTTTTAAAATATTTTTATTGTATCTAATAATTAAAATTATTCTTTAGAATGAAACTCACAAATTCGCACATGGGCAAATTAGATTTCAATTGAGAAAAAACAATAATACTGATTCGTTGGAACATGCGTCGAAAACCACCTTTTTTTTTGTCTTTAAATCATTCTTTTTTTTTGTCTTTAAATCATACGTGTGGTGTGGTGTGGTGTGGTGTTGAGGAATTTTTCGTCGCGGAATTCAGTCGAGTGCTTTTCTTGTTGCAGTGGTCAACTATTCTTGCTCAGGGCAGAATCATTTGAGATTAGTCGCCCATGGGCGAGTAATATTTTTTTGTTTATTTCAAAAGATTCTTCGAAATGAAACATGATTCAGTTCATTTGCAGATTTGCCCGTGGGCGGATTGGGTTTTCTTCGCTTTTAAAGACATAGTGATACACACTTTTTTATTTATTTTAGTTTGTGTGGCTTTTGCAACAAAACAAAATAATGTATAACAATGAAGACACCTAATGAATGATTTTTTTCCGCCCATGGGCGTAATTTTTCCCCACTTTTTTATCTTCTTTTTCTTCAGATGATAAAAACAAATAAAATCCAATCTTTATTCGACTTCTGCTTAAGTGAGTTGCCACCAGAATGGGTTCCTCCTTTGCCACGCTCACAAGAATTGAAACTTCCGAGTGAAACTGAATCCACGTCACCGGGATCACAACAACATGTACTGAGGGTAGAAAATAAGTGTGAGTTTTTCTATTTTTTGATTTGTTGAAACTCATTTTTATACTATCGTTTTCAGTTCCGTGGCTACAAAACATTGTTTCGGCGTCAAGCAACTTTAACGTATTGGGTGGCATACAGAACACACAATTCAAAGGGTGGTACGCAAGGTTTCATTCAAATCAGAAGGTTGAATGCAGATTAAAAGATTCACTTTTTGGAAAAAAATAATGCCTTTTACAGCAGCTTCTTCGTTCTTTCCGTAGCACACTGCACTTCAAGAGGAAAACAGATGTGTCTTATCGAAAAATGGTTAGGCTAATTAAAAAATATATACGATTCATAATTACTTTTTCCAGAGCTCGGCAGTGTTTGCTGAGCAGTTTGTGAAAGCTGTCCGGGAATCAAGAAACACCCAACTATTCATCAGTTCCTTGTCTACAACGTATATCAACAAACAAGCTCAGATGGCAGTTCCTTTTTTGAAATTTTTGAATGAGAAGTACTCAGTCGGATACACCAACTTTGTTTGCTATTTGAGAGAATTGAGCATTAATGACTTGAGTGACGTCTTGACAAATTTTTACACCTTCTACTCCGCGCAACCAATGAGAAGGTCTTCTGCAATTAAGATTGTGCGAAGCGGAGGATGCGTTGAAAGAGCAAACACTCGTGAAAAATCTACAATGTTGGATGCTATCAAGAGTGTCATCAGCTTGCTGAATTCTCTTAGCGTAATCCCGCCAAGGTTTGATGATAAACTTTTATTTTCATTGAGAAACCATTTTTTTACAGTTCAGTTAGATCTCCGACTAATGAAGCATGCTTCATTTGGAATTGCATCAATCGTGCGGCAAAAGCAAACAATGTAGCATCTGGTGGGGCAGTTGTGATGGAAAAGGAACCAATCACGCATTTCGATATTGTAGAGTTGATGATGAAAACGGATGGTTGCAAAAACAGGAAGGAAATTGAATCTTGGGGTTTAATGCTCTTGTTCTCCGGCACTGGATTGCGACCCGGTTCGGTTATTGCTACAGGAGGGAGAAGTTAGTTTGAATGAAATGGAAATTAATTAAACTAATAATATTTGACAGAAGAAGTCAAAGAAAAGGTGCAAGATGCTGACCATGCTGAAGAAAACGGTTTGTTTTTCAATTTCCTTCGCACGTGTGCGAGTGAAATATGATAGTATCCGCCATTTGAAGTAATCATTTTCCAGTTTTTGATTTCACCACAATGGTTGTCGGAAATTTCCGGGTCGTTCGCCTTCCGTCACGTGCATCTGATTTTCTAGAACAAATTCGCTTATATGTTGAAATCGCTGTAGTGCATGATAAAGTTTTGGGATCGACCTGGTTTTCTTCAAAAAAACGAGGATATCACTATCCAACGGAAGTGAACGGTGAAGAGGATTGGAGCCCAAATGCTGCGATTGGATCGCTTATTTTACTGTGTTTGCGCGGTGTGATCGAACCGGAAGAATTGATGAAACCGTGCTCTACTTCTCAACAAGAAACCATCTTCGACGATTCGTCTTCGCAGATTCCTTTGGTCAGCAGCAATTTTACCGGTTGTTACAGCATCGTCAAAAATGGTCTCGAGCATTTAGGGCTTCCCAGTGCTCTGTTCAGCCCAAAGTCTTTCAGGTAGCCGATTGAGAAAAACAATGTTATATACATATTTTTTTCGTTTCACAGATGCGGATTCGCCGTTTCCGTTCTGAAGGAAATGCTGCTTCCTCGTAACAATGGTGACATGGTGAACTTTGAGGAAATGAAGCAAGCCCTCTATACAACAAATCATTGGAACTCCGGACAATGCTACTCGTATATTAGGTATTTTACACTTGTTATTGCGCTCTTCAAGCAGTTATACAGGTCTCTGCGAAATAACAGTCAACGACTTTCAAAGTCAACAGCTGGTTCAACAACCGGAGAATGGATTCAGCTGATTAACAAAACTTCTCCTGTTTCGAAATTGTCTGCATATGTTACCGTTGATAAGTGCAATGTTGAGAACGAATTGAAGAAACAAAATGAAGTAAGAGAATGCTCATGGAAAATTATCAAGATTTTTAGCGAAGTAGAAAAGAAGCTCGCACGCGTGCGAGCCCACCTGTCTAAAATGCAATATGATGTTTTACAGAGATTTGATGGAGAATCTGAAAATGCGGAGTTTCCACGTGGCTATAAAAACATCAGCCAGTCTTGCAATGCCATGAACATGATCAGATATACGGACTGTGATGTTGCAGATGTGCCTATAGACGAGATTCGAAAAAAGTGGACGGTTAGACCAAAATTGAATGTGTTGAGCACGTTTAAGATGCTTGAATCGGTCATCGGCACCGATGATCACGTTCCTTTCTCATCTGTCGTTAGGTTCGTGAGAAATCATGTTTCTCGTTTTAAATTCTTCAGCTTATTTGTTCAGTTTCTTTTATGAAAGTTCAATCTACAAAGAAAATTTTGTGTGCCCGGTTCGAAATTGTGACGCAGTTTGTTCGAACAGAGAAAGCTGTCAAAAGCATTGGTCGTTGCACGTTGAAGACCCGCGTTCGGTGTATTCTTCGACATATGACTGTCCGTGTGGTGAACAAAATATGGGGTAATTGAAGAGCGTGTAAAAAGCTTCCAAAACAAAATAATTCAGCTACCGCCAAATTCGAAGGCATTCGATTAAATATCATGCCAAAAAATCAGAAGAAGATCCGGATGTATCAGCAATGAATCAGCAAACTGCCGAAACGGTGAAAAAACAAACATTCAACTTTGTCTATTTGAATGAAAGCCTATAAGGCTCTTTTTTTTCATTTTTTGTTTGTGTAAATTTGTAAACTTCTAAGTAATCCTATAGATTTCAATTTACCAGTTACCTATCTGCTGGTCATACTATCTAGTTTTGGTTCGCACGCGTGCGAGCTTTAATTCAAAAAAAACGTGTATTCAGATGATGAAAGTTGCGGTTATCGTTTGGCCACCAACAACAAATGAGAAAATTTCTCAAGAAGTTGTTACAAAGATTGTTGAGACCCATTTGACTGCTCTTCAAAACTCGATACTGAAAGGTCAGGATTGGGAATCTTGAAGCATTAAAACCCGGAATGTTTTAGGAATTATCAAAGCGAATTCATCGCAATTATGTCGAATCGTTATCTACAGATGCGCGGAAAATGTCGAAAAGAAAAGATTGAAATGGATTAGTTATCAAATAAAGGTTTGCGATTTGAAACGCGTGCGAGTTTTCGGAAAACACTTAAATTCAGAAGTTCAAAAATCCAAAAGAATTAGGATACGTTCAAGTCCGTAAATGGGGAAACGGAAAAAGTTTGATATTGCGTAAGCGCAACGGCGAATCTTTGTTCTGTAGAGATGGAGAGAATGCACTTTCTGCTGATTTGTCCTTCACAGTAGCCAATGAAAATGGAATACACACAGATGTGGTAGAAAATGCACATATTTTTAAATCGAAAATTTTACTGTTATTCAGGTTATTGATGATCGTCGTAAATTGATCATTGTTTTCGATACTGAGTCTGTCACTCCATCAGAGTTATTCTGCAATAACATTGAAACCGATAACTGCCAAAATATCTATAAAGCGGCGATAAAGGTCGATGATGATAGTGTGGTGGTCGAAAATATGGAACACTTCGCTTCACACAAAGATGTAGACGATTTTATCATGAATAGATCATTTTCCGAGTTCACTTTTGATCGACTCACTGATGTCGTTCCGTGGGATCAACTTCAACTGTGGCTTAGGCTTAGGCTTAGGCTTAGGCTTAGGCTTAGGCTTAGTGAAAAGGTAGTATAAACGTGAACCTAGGCTTAAGCTTACCCCAGAAACCACCCCCTAGAAACCACCTTGGGCTTGAAGGCTCCGAGCGGCGCAAAAGAATTGCCCTGAACTTATAATTGCCGCCCGGGGCAGAATTTTAAATTTAATGTGTTAGATGTGCAGGTTCTCGACAGTGAAATATGATAGTATCCGCCATTTGAAGTAATCATTTTCCAGTTTTTGATTTCACCACAATGGTTGTCGGAAATTTCCGGGTCGTTCGCCTTCCGTCACGTGCATCTGATTTTCTAGAACAAATTCGCTTATATGTTGAAATCGCTGTAGTGCATGATAAAGTTTTGGGATCGACCTGGTTTTCTTCAAAAAAACGAGGATATCACTATCCAACGGAAGTGAACGGTGAAGAGGATTGGAGCCCAAATGCTGCGATTGGATCGCTTATTTTACTGTGTTTGCGCGGTGTGATCGAACCGGAAGAATTGATGAAACCGTGCTCTACTTCTCAACAAGAAACCATCTTCGACGATTCGTCTTCGCAGATTCCTTTGGTCAGCAGCAATTTTACCGGTTGTTACAGCATCGTCAAAAATGGTCTCGAGCATTTAGGGCTTCCCAGTGCTCTGTTCAGCCCAAAGTCTTTCAGGTAGCCGATTGAGAAAAACAATGTTATATACATATTTTTTTCGTTTCACAGATGCGGATTCGCCGTTTCCGTTCTGAAGGAAATGCTGCTTCCTCGTAACAATGGTGACATGGTGAACTTTGAGGAAATGAAGCAAGCCCTCTATACAACAAATCATTGGAACTCCGGACAATGCTACTCGTATATTAGGTATTTTACACTTGTTATTGCGCTCTTCAAGCAGTTATACAGGTCTCTGCGAAATAACAGTCAACGACTTTCAAAGTCAACAGCTGGTTCAACAACCGGAGAATGGATTCAGCTGATTAACAAAACTTCTCCTGTTTCGAAATTGTCTGCATATGTTACCGTTGATAAGTGCAATGTTGAGAACGAATTGAAGAAACAAAATGAAGTAAGAGAATGCTCATGGAAAATTATCAAGATTTTTAGCGAAGTAGAAAAGAAGCTCGCACGCGTGCGAGCCCACCTGTCTAAAATGCAATATGATGTTTTACAGAGATTTGATGGAGAATCTGAAAATGCGGAGTTTCCACGTGGCTATAAAAACATCAGCCAGTCTTGCAATGCCATGAACATGATCAGATATACGGACTGTGATGTTGCAGATGTGCCTATAGACGAGATTCGAAAAAAGTGGACGGTTAGACCAAAATTGAATGTGTTGAGCACGTTTAAGATGCTTGAATCGGTCATCGGCACCGATGATCACGTTCCTTTCTCATCTGTCGTTAGGTTCGTGAGAAATCATGTTTCTCGTTTTAAATTCTTCAGCTTATTTGTTCAGTTTCTTTTATGAAAGTTCAATCTACAAAGAAAATTTTGTGTGCCCGGTTCGAAATTGTGACGCAGTTTGTTCGAACAGAGAAAGCTGTCAAAAGCATTGGTCGTTGCACGTTGAAGACCCGCGTTCGGTGTATTCTTCGACATATGACTGTCCGTGTGGTGAACAAAATATGGGGTAATTGAAGAGCGTGTAAAAAGCTTCCAAAACAAAATAATTCAGCTACCGCCAAATTCGAAGGCATTCGATTAAATATCATGCCAAAAAATCAGAAGAAGATCCGGATGTATCAGCAATGAATCAGCAAACTGCCGAAACGGTGAAAAAACAAACATTCAACTTTGTCTATTTGAATGAAAGCCTATAAGGCTCTTTTTTTTCATTTTTTGTTTGTGTAAATTTGTAAACTTCTAAGTAATCCTATAGATTTCAATTTACCAGTTACCTATCTGCTGGTCATACTATCTAGTTTTGGTTCGCACGCGTGCGAGCTTTAATTCAAAAAAAACGTGTATTCAGATGATGAAAGTTGCGGTTATCGTTTGGCCACCAACAACAAATGAGAAAATTTCTCAAGAAGTTGTTACAAAGATTGTTGAGACCCATTTGACTGCTCTTCAAAACTCGATACTGAAAGGTCAGGATTGGGAATCTTGAAGCATTAAAACCCGGAATGTTTTAGGAATTATCAAAGCGAATTCATCGCAATTATGTCGAATCGTTATCTACAGATGCGCGGAAAATGTCGAAAAGAAAAGATTGAAATGGATTAGTTATCAAATAAAGGTTTGCGATTTGAAACGCGTGCGAGTTTTCGGAAAACACTTAAATTCAGAAGTTCAAAAATCCAAAAGAATTAGGATACGTTCAAGTCCGTAAATGGGGAAACGGAAAAAGTTTGATATTGCGTAAGCGCAACGGCGAATCTTTGTTCTGTAGAGATGGAGAGAATGCACTTTCTGCTGATTTGTCCTTCACAGTAGCCAATGAAAATGGAATACACACAGATGTGGTAGAAAATGCACATATTTTTAAATCGAAAATTTTACTGTTATTCAGGTTATTGATGATCGTCGTAAATTGATCATTGTTTTCGATACTGAGTCTGTCACTCCATCAGAGTTATTCTGCAATAACATTGAAACCGATAACTGCCAAAATATCTATAAAGCGGCGATAAAGGTCGATGATGATAGTGTGGTGGTCGAAAATATGGAACACTTCGCTTCACACAAAGATGTAGACGATTTTATCATGAATAGATCATTTTCCGAGTTCACTTTTGATCGACTCACTGATGTCGTTCCGTGGGATCAACTTCAACTGTGGCTTAGGCTTAGGCTTAGGCTTAGGCTTAGGCTTAGGCTTAGTGAAAAGGTAGTATAAACGTGAACCTAGGCTTAAGCTTACCCCAGAAACCACCCCCTAGAAACCACCTTGGGCTTGAAGGCTCCGAGCGGCGCAAAAGAATTGCCCTGAACTTATAATTGCCGCCCGGGGCAGAATTTTAAATTTAATGTGTTAGATGTGCAGGTTCTCGACATGGGTTACGGTAGTTGGTGGTGGTATGCTACACGCACACACACACACACACATACACTGCGTGGGTGCTGTGCACCGAGCGAGATTTGTTGCACTGGGCAGAACAGCATGTTTATAACTATTCGCCCATGGGCTTTTTTGAAACTGATATCAGTAGTAGAAATTGCGTAATGAAAATTAATTAATTATTAGGTAGCATGTTTGTTTGGTTTGCTCGTCGCCGCCGCCGCCCATGGGCGGATTGAGTTAGGCTTAGGTTTTAAGAACGAAAGTTTTTGTTAGGACCTGAGCCAATATTCGCACCCGGGGCGACTAGATTAGGCTTACGCTTTTCTACGGTGAAACATGTGACGTTGTTGACACACGAGTTTGATGTGCAGGTTCTCAGTATGGGTTACTGTAGGTGGTGTGGTGTGGTGTGGTGTCGTGTCGTGTCGTGTGGTGTCGTGTGGTTGTTGTTGCTCTGGTCAACTATTCTTGCTCAGGGCAGAATCATTTGAGATTAGTCGCCCATGGGCGAGTAGTATTTTTTAGATTTTAAAGATATAGTGCCACACTTTTAAAAATTATTTTAAAAAGTGTGCTGCTTTTCGAAAAAAAAATAAATGCTTAAAAATGAAGAAAACTAATGAATGATATTTTGCCGTCGCCGCCCATGGGCAAGTTATTTTTTCCTCGTTTATTCATTTGTTTTTTGTTTGTCTTCTTTTTTGAGATCCGACCGACCGACCGACCGACCGACCGATATATTATCATTTCATTCATTTCAGAAATCGTCAGCAAGCATTAAAGTGTTTGTTTTTTTTGTTCTTACCAACGAACCAAAACCATTGAACCAAAACCATTGTTCAATCATCACTCAAACTGAACTTGACACGATATATAATTGATTTCGTCAGAATCTTGGCCATTCACCACTTCTTGCAATACGTTGGAGACATGAACAATAATATGCAAGAGAACTTGCATCCAGACAGATTTGGTAAAACCAAGAAAACCCAGAAGGACTCACTCACAGTTGAAATCGATCAATTGACTGCGAAAATTTCGTCGATGTCATTGCATGGTGTTGTCGACGCGGACAGAAAATGCTGGAATTGTAACCAAATTGGGCACATTGCCAAAAACTGCAGAAACAATTAGATGATAAATCATCTCGGTTTTTTCGTGTTCCTTCTTTTATTTCCGAATGAACCGAATGTTGATAGAAAAATGATGTTTTCCGGTTTTTTTTTGTTTTTTTTTTAACGGGTATTCATCAGCCCATCTCGAACTACTTTATACTCATCAGCCCATCTCGAACTACATTATACTTCTTTCAAAACGCGCTTTTTTTTTAAAAACTGAACTTTCAGATCAGTTTTGATTAGGCGGTCGCCCATGGGTGAGTAGTATTATATTCATTGTTTTTGGTGCTTCGTTTTTTTCAAATAACACCAAAATATTTTTAAAATATTTTTATTGTATCTAATAATTAAAATTATTCTTTAGAATGAAACTCACAAATTCGCACATGGGCAAATTAGATTTCAATTGAGAAAAAACAATAATACTGATTCGTTGGAACATGCGTCGAAAACCACCTTTTTTTTTGTCTTTAAATCATTCTTTTTTTTTGTCTTTAAATCATACGTGTGGTGTGGTGTGGTGTGGTGTTGAGGAATTTTTCGTCGCGGAATTCAGTCGAGTGCTTTTCTTGTTGCAGTGGTCAACTATTCTTGCTCAGGGCAGAATCATTTGAGATTAGTCGCCCATGGGCGAGTAATATTTTTTTGTTTATTTCAAAAGATTCTTCGAAATGAAACATGATTCAGTTCATTTGCAGATTTGCCCGTGGGCGGATTGGGTTTTCTTCGCTTTTAAAGACATAGTGATACACACTTTTTTATTTATTTTAGTTTGTGTGGCTTTTGCAACAAAACAAAATAATGTATAACAATGAAGACACCTAATGAATGATTTTTTTCCGCCCATGGGCGTAATTTTTCCCCACTTTTTTATCTTCTTTTTCTTCAGATGATAAAAACAAATAAAATCCAATCTTTATTCGACTTCTGCTTAAGTGAGTTGCCACCAGAATGGGTTCCTCCTTTGCCACGCTCACAAGAATTGAAACTTCCGAGTGAAACTGAATCCACGTCACCGGGATCACAACAACATGTACTGAGGGTAGAAAATAAGTGTGAGTTTTTCTATTTTTTGATTTGTTGAAACTCATTTTTATACTATCGTTTTCAGTTCCGTGGCTACAAAACATTGTTTCGGCGTCAAGCAACTTTAACGTATTGGGTGGCATACAGAACACACAATTCAAAGGGTGGTACGCAAGGTTTCATTCAAATCAGAAGGTTGAATGCAGATTAAAAGATTCACTTTTTGGAAAAAAATAATGCCTTTTACAGCAGCTTCTTCGTTCTTTCCGTAGCACACTGCACTTCAAGAGGAAAACAGATGTGTCTTATCGAAAAATGGTTAGGCTAATTAAAAAATATATACGATTCATAATTACTTTTTCCAGAGCTCGGCAGTGTTTGCTGAGCAGTTTGTGAAAGCTGTCCGGGAATCAAGAAACACCCAACTATTCATCAGTTCCTTGTCTACAACGTATATCAACAAACAAGCTCAGATGGCAGTTCCTTTTTTGAAATTTTTGAATGAGAAGTACTCAGTCGGATACACCAACTTTGTTTGCTATTTGAGAGAATTGAGCATTAATGACTTGAGTGACGTCTTGACAAATTTTTACACCTTCTACTCCGCGCAACCAATGAGAAGGTCTTCTGCAATTAAGATTGTGCGAAGCGGAGGATGCGTTGAAAGAGCAAACACTCGTGAAAAATCTACAATGTTGGATGCTATCAAGAGTGTCATCAGCTTGCTGAATTCTCTTAGCGTAATCCCGCCAAGGTTTGATGATAAACTTTTATTTTCATTGAGAAACCATTTTTTTACAGTTCAGTTAGATCTCCGACTAATGAAGCATGCTTCATTTGGAATTGCATCAATCGTGCGGCAAAAGCAAACAATGTAGCATCTGGTGGGGCAGTTGTGATGGAAAAGGAACCAATCACGCATTTCGATATTGTAGAGTTGATGATGAAAACGGATGGTTGCAAAAACAGGAAGGAAATTGAATCTTGGGGTTTAATGCTCTTGTTCTCCGGCACTGGATTGCGACCCGGTTCGGTTATTGCTACAGGAGGGAGAAGTTAGTTTGAATGAAATGGAAATTAATTAAACTAATAATATTTGACAGAAGAAGTCAAAGAAAAGGTGCAAGATGCTGACCATGCTGAAGAAAACGGTTTGTTTTTCAATTTCCTTCGCACGTGTGCGAGTGAAATATGATAGTATCCGCCATTTGAAGTAATCATTTTCCAGTTTTTGATTTCACCACAATGGTTGTCGGAAATTTCCGGGTCGTTCGCCTTCCGTCACGTGCATCTGATTTTCTAGAACAAATTCGCTTATATGTTGAAATCGCTGTAGTGCATGATAAAGTTTTGGGATCGACCTGGTTTTCTTCAAAAAAACGAGGATATCACTATCCAACGGAAGTGAACGGTGAAGAGGATTGGAGCCCAAATGCTGCGATTGGATCGCTTATTTTACTGTGTTTGCGCGGTGTGATCGAACCGGAAGAATTGATGAAACCGTGCTCTACTTCTCAACAAGAAACCATCTTCGACGATTCGTCTTCGCAGATTCCTTTGGTCAGCAGCAATTTTACCGGTTGTTACAGCATCGTCAAAAATGGTCTCGAGCATTTAGGGCTTCCCAGTGCTCTGTTCAGCCCAAAGTCTTTCAGGTAGCCGATTGAGAAAAACAATGTTATATACATATTTTTTTCGTTTCACAGATGCGGATTCGCCGTTTCCGTTCTGAAGGAAATGCTGCTTCCTCGTAACAATGGTGACATGGTGAACTTTGAGGAAATGAAGCAAGCCCTCTATACAACAAATCATTGGAACTCCGGACAATGCTACTCGTATATTAGGTATTTTACACTTGTTATTGCGCTCTTCAAGCAGTTATACAGGTCTCTGCGAAATAACAGTCAACGACTTTCAAAGTCAACAGCTGGTTCAACAACCGGAGAATGGATTCAGCTGATTAACAAAACTTCTCCTGTTTCGAAATTGTCTGCATATGTTACCGTTGATAAGTGCAATGTTGAGAACGAATTGAAGAAACAAAATGAAGTAAGAGAATGCTCATGGAAAATTATCAAGATTTTTAGCGAAGTAGAAAAGAAGCTCGCACGCGTGCGAGCCCACCTGTCTAAAATGCAATATGATGTTTTACAGAGATTTGATGGAGAATCTGAAAATGCGGAGTTTCCACGTGGCTATAAAAACATCAGCCAGTCTTGCAATGCCATGAACATGATCAGATATACGGACTGTGATGTTGCAGATGTGCCTATAGACGAGATTCGAAAAAAGTGGACGGTTAGACCAAAATTGAATGTGTTGAGCACGTTTAAGATGCTTGAATCGGTCATCGGCACCGATGATCACGTTCCTTTCTCATCTGTCGTTAGGTTCGTGAGAAATCATGTTTCTCGTTTTAAATTCTTCAGCTTATTTGTTCAGTTTCTTTTATGAAAGTTCAATCTACAAAGAAAATTTTGTGTGCCCGGTTCGAAATTGTGACGCAGTTTGTTCGAACAGAGAAAGCTGTCAAAAGCATTGGTCGTTGCACGTTGAAGACCCGCGTTCGGTGTATTCTTCGACATATGACTGTCCGTGTGGTGAACAAAATATGGGGTAATTGAAGAGCGTGTAAAAAGCTTCCAAAACAAAATAATTCAGCTACCGCCAAATTCGAAGGCATTCGATTAAATATCATGCCAAAAAATCAGAAGAAGATCCGGATGTATCAGCAATGAATCAGCAAACTGCCGAAACGGTGAAAAAACAAACATTCAACTTTGTCTATTTGAATGAAAGCCTATAAGGCTCTTTTTTTTCATTTTTTGTTTGTGTAAATTTGTAAACTTCTAAGTAATCCTATAGATTTCAATTTACCAGTTACCTATCTGCTGGTCATACTATCTAGTTTTGGTTCGCACGCGTGCGAGCTTTAATTCAAAAAAAACGTGTATTCAGATGATGAAAGTTGCGGTTATCGTTTGGCCACCAACAACAAATGAGAAAATTTCTCAAGAAGTTGTTACAAAGATTGTTGAGACCCATTTGACTGCTCTTCAAAACTCGATACTGAAAGGTCAGGATTGGGAATCTTGAAGCATTAAAACCCGGAATGTTTTAGGAATTATCAAAGCGAATTCATCGCAATTATGTCGAATCGTTATCTACAGATGCGCGGAAAATGTCGAAAAGAAAAGATTGAAATGGATTAGTTATCAAATAAAGGTTTGCGATTTGAAACGCGTGCGAGTTTTCGGAAAACACTTAAATTCAGAAGTTCAAAAATCCAAAAGAATTAGGATACGTTCAAGTCCGTAAATGGGGAAACGGAAAAAGTTTGATATTGCGTAAGCGCAACGGCGAATCTTTGTTCTGTAGAGATGGAGAGAATGCACTTTCTGCTGATTTGTCCTTCACAGTAGCCAATGAAAATGGAATACACACAGATGTGGTAGAAAATGCACATATTTTTAAATCGAAAATTTTACTGTTATTCAGGTTATTGATGATCGTCGTAAATTGATCATTGTTTTCGATACTGAGTCTGTCACTCCATCAGAGTTATTCTGCAATAACATTGAAACCGATAACTGCCAAAATATCTATAAAGCGGCGATAAAGGTCGATGATGATAGTGTGGTGGTCGAAAATATGGAACACTTCGCTTCACACAAAGATGTAGACGATTTTATCATGAATAGATCATTTTCCGAGTTCACTTTTGATCGACTCACTGATGTCGTTCCGTGGGATCAACTTCAACTGTGGCTTAGGCTTAGGCTTAGGCTTAGGCTTAGGCTTAGGCTTAGTGAAAAGGTAGTATAAACGTGAACCTAGGCTTAAGCTTACCCCAGAAACCACCCCCTAGAAACCACCTTGGGCTTGAAGGCTCCGAGCGGCGCAAAAGAATTGCCCTGAACTTATAATTGCC
>CAXIWO010000009.1:0-36376 GCA_964036255.1 Caenorhabditis virilis | reverse complement strand
AATTTAAAATGCTAAAAATATCTACGCATCCATGCGAATCGAATGAGACCATCGGCATCAAAATCCGGCCCGAAAATCTGGAGATATGACAGTTTGAAAAATAAACCGACACCGTTTACGATGTAATGAGCTGATATTTTAAATTGCTCTTAAACTTTTTCTAATTAACGAAATTTCAAAATTTAAAATGCTAAAAATATCTACGCATCCATGCGAATCGAATGAGACCATCGGCATCAAAATCCGGCCCGAAAATCTGGAGATATGACAGTTTGAAAAATAAACCGACACCGTTTACGATGTAATGAGCTGATATTTTACATTGCTCTTAAACTTTTTCTAATTAACGAAATTTCAAAATTTAAAATGCTAAAAATATCTACGCATCCATGCGAATCGAATGAGACCATCGGCATCAAAATCCGGCCCGAAAATCTGGAGATATGACAGTTTGAAAAATAAACCGACACCGTTTACGATGTAATGAGCTGATATTTTAAATTGCTCTTAAACTTTTTCTAATTAACGAAATTTCAAAATTTAAAATGCTAAAAATATCTACGCATCCATGCGAACCGAATGAAACCATCGGCATCAAAATCCGGCCCGAAAATCTGGAGATATGACAGTTTGAAAAATAAACCGACACCGTTTACGATGTAATGAGCTGATATTTTACATTGCTCTTAAACTTTTTCTAATTAACGAAATTTCAAAATTTAAAATGCTAAAAATATCTACGCATCCATGCGAATCGAATGAGACCATCGGCATCAAAATCCGGCCCGAAAATCTGGAGATATGACAGTTTGAAAAATAAACCGACACCGTTTACGATGTAATGAGCTGATATTTTAAATTGCTCTTAAACTTTTTCTAATTAACGAAATTTCAAAATTTAAAATGCTAAAAATATCTACGCATCCATGCGAACCGAATGAAACCATCGGCATCAAAATCCGGCCCGAAAATCTGGAGATATGACAGTTTGAAAAATAAACCGACACCGTTTACGATGTAATGAGCTGATATTTTAAATTGCTCTTAAACTTTTTCTAATTAACGAAATTTCAAAATTTAAAATGCTAAAAATATCTACGCATCCATGCGAATCGAATGAGACCATCGGCATCAAAATCCGGCCCGAAAATCTGGAGATATGACAGTTTGAAAAATAAACCGACACCGTTTACGATGTAATGAGCTGATATTTTAAATTGCTCTTAAACTTTTTCTAATTAACTGAAATTTCAAAATTTAAAATGCTAAAAATATCTACGCATCCATGCGAATCGAATGAGACAATCGGCATCAAAATCCGGCCCGAAAATCTGGAGATATGACAGTTTGAAAAATAAACCGACACCGTTTACGATGTAATGAGCTGATATTTTAAATTGCTCTTAAACTTTTTCTAATTAACGAAATTTCAAAATTTAAAATGCTAAAAATATCTACGCATCCATGCGAACCGAATGAAACCATCGGCATCAAAATCCGGCCCGAAAATCTGGAGATATGACAGTTTGAAAAATAAACCGACACCGTTTACGATGTAATGAGCTGATATTTTAAATTGCTCTTAAACTTTTTCTAATTAACGAAATTTCAAAATTTAAAATGCTAAAAATATCTACGCATCCATGCGAATCGAATGAGACCATCGGCATCAAAATCCGGCCCGAAAATCTGGAGATATGACAGTTTGAAAAATAAACCGACACCGTTTACGATGTAATGAGCTGATATTTTAAATTGCTCTTAAACTTTTTCTAATTAACGAAATTTCAAAATTTAAAATGCTAAAAATATCTACGCATCCATGCGAATCGAATGAGACAATCGGCATCAAAATCCGGCCCGAAAATCTGGAGATATGACAGTTTGAAAAATAAACCGACACCGTTTACGATGTAATGAGCTGATATTTTAAATTGCTCTTAAACTTTTTCTAATTAACGAAATTTCAAAATTTAAAATGCTAAAAATATCTACGCATCCATGCGAATCGAATGAGACCATCGGCATCAAAATCCGGCCCGAAAATCTGGAGATATGACAGTTTGAAAAATAAACCGACACCGTTTACGATGTAATGAGCTGATATTTTAAATTGCTCTTAAACTTTTTCTAATTAACGAAATTTCAAAATTTAAAATGCTAAAAATATCTACGCATCCATGCGAATCGAATGAGACCATCGGCATCAAAATCCGGCCCGAAAATCTGGAGATATGACAGTTTGAAAAATAAACCGACACCGTTTACGATGTAATGAGCTGATATTTTAAATTGCTCTTAAACTTTTTCTAATTAACGAAATTTCAAAATTTAAAATGCTAAAAATATCTACGCATCCATGCGAACCGAATGAGACCATCGGCATCAAAATCCGGCCCGAAAATCTGGAGATATGACAGTTTGAAAAATAAACCGACACCGTTTACGATGTAATGAGCTGATATTTTAAATTGCTCTTAAACTTTTTCTAATTAACGAAATTTCAAAATTTAAAATGCTAAAAATATCTACGCATCCATGCGAATCGAATGAGACCATCGGCATCAAAATCCGGCCCGAAAATCTGGAGATATGACAGTTTGAAAAATAAACCGACACCGTTTACGATGTAATGAGCTGATATTTTAAATTGCTCTTAAACTTTTTCTAATTAACGAAATTTCAAAATTTAAAATGCTAAAAATATCTACGCATCCATGCGAATCGAATGAGACCATCGGCATCAAAATCCGGCCCGAAAATCTGGAGATATGACAGTTTGAAAAATAAACCGACACCGTTTACGATGTAATGAGCTGATATTTTAAATTGCTCTTAAACTTTTTCTAATTAACGAAATTTCAAAATTTAAAATGCTAAAAATATCTACGCATCCATGCGAATCGAATGAGACCATCGGCATCAAAATCCGGCCCGAAAATCTGGAGATATGACAGTTTGAAAAATAAACCGACACCGTTTACGATGTAATGAGCTGATATTTTAAATTGCTCTTAAACTTTTTCTAATTAACGAAATTTCAAAATTTAAAATGCTAAAAATATCTACGCATCCATGCGAATCGAATGAGACCATCGGCATCAAAATCCGGCCCGAAAATCTGGAGATATGACAGTTTGAAAAATAAACCGACACCGTTTACGATGTAATGAGCTGATATTTTAAATTGCTCTTAAACTTTTTCTAATTAACGAAATTTCAAAATTTAAAATGCTAAAAATATCTACGCATCCATGCGAATCGAATGAGACCATCGGCATCAAAATCCGGCCCGAAAATCTGGAGATATGACAGTTTGAAAAATAAACCGACACCGTTTACGATGTAATGAGCTGATATTTTAAATTGCTCTTAAACTTTTTCTAATTAACGAAATTTCAAAATTTAAAATGCTAAAAATATCTACGCATCCATGCGAATCGAATGAGACCATCGGCATCAAAATCCGGCCCGAAAATCTGGAGATATGACAGTTTGAAAAATAAACCGACACCGTTTACGATGTAATGAGCTGATATTTTAAATTGCTCTTAAACTTTTTCTAATTAACGAAATTTCAAAATTTAAAATGCTAAAAATATCTACGCATCCATGCGAATCGAATGAGACCATCGGCATCAAAATCCGGCCCGAAAATCTGGAGATATGACAGTTTGAAAAATAAACCGACACCGTTTACGATGTAATGAGCTGATATTTTAAATTGCTCTTAAACTTTTTCTAATTAACGAAATTTCAAAATTTAAAATGCTAAAAATATCTACGCATCCATGCGAATCGAATGAGACCATCGGCATCAAAATCCGGCCCGAAAATCTGGAGATATGACAGTTTGAAAAATAAACCGACACCGTTTACGATGTAATGAGCTGATATTTTAAATTGCTCTTAAACTTTTTCTAATTAACGAAATTTCAAAATTTAAAATGCTAAAAATATCTACGCATCCATGCGAATCGAATGAGACCATCGGCATCAAAATCCGGCCCGAAAATCTGGAGATATGACAGTTTGAAAAATAAACCGACACCGTTTACGATGTAATGAGCTGATATTTTAAATTGCTCTTAAACTTTTTCTAATTAACGAAATTTCAAAATTTAAAATGCTAAAAATATCTACGCATCCATGCGAATCGAATGAGACCATCGGCATCAAAATCCGGCCCGAAAATCTGGAGATATGACAGTTTGAAAAATAAACCGACACCGTTTACGATGTAATGAGCTGATATTTTAAATTGCTCTTAAACTTTTTCTAATTAACGAAATTTCAAAATTTAAAATGCTAAAAATATCTACGCATCCATGCGAATCGAATGAGACCATCGGCATCAAAATCCGGCCCGAAAATCTGGAGATATGACAGTTTGAAAAATAAACCGACACCGTTTACGATGTAATGAGCTGATATTTTAAATTGCTCTTAAACTTTTTCTAATTAACGAAATTTCAAAATTTAAAATGCTAAAAATATCTACGCATCCATGCGAATCGAATGAGACCATCGGCATCAAAATCCGGCCCGAAAATCTGGAGATATGACAGTTTGAAAAATAAACCGACACCGTTTACGATGTAATGAGCTGATATTTTAAATTGCTCTTAAACTTTTTCTAATTAACGAAATTTCAAAATTTAAAATGCTAAAAATATCTACGCATCCATGCGAATCGAATGAGACCATCGGCATCAAAATCCGGCCCGAAAATCTGGAGATATGACAGTTTGAAAAATAAACCGACACCGTTTACGATGTAATGAGCTGATATTTTAAATTGCTCTTAAACTTTTTCTAATTAACGAAATTTCAAAATTTAAAATGCTAAAAATATCTACGCATCCATGCGAATCGAATGAGACCATCGGCATCAAAATCCGGCCCGAAAATCTGGAGATATGACAGTTTGAAAAATAAACCGACACCGTTTACGATGTAATGAGCTGATATTTTAAATTGCTCTTAAACTTTTTCTAATTAACGAAATTTCAAAATTTAAAATGCTAAAAATATCTACGCATCCATGCGAATCGAATGAGACCATCGGCATCAAAATCCGGCCCGAAAATCTGGAGATATGACAGTTTGAAAAATAAACCGACACCGTTTACGATGTAATGAGCTGATATTTTAAATTGCTCTTAAACTTTTTCTAATTAACGAAATTTCAAAATTTAAAATGCTAAAAATATCTACGCATCCATGCGAACCGAATGAGACCATCGGCATCAAAATCCGGCCCGAAAATCTGGAGATATGACAGTTTGAAAAATAAACCGACACCGTTTACGATGTAATGAGCTGATATTTTAAATTGCTCTTAAACTTTTTCTAATTAACGAAATTTCAAAATTTAAAATGCTAAAAATATCTACGCATCCATGCGAATCGAATGAGACCATCGGCATCAAAATCCGGCCCGAAAATCTGGAGATATGACAGTTTGAAAAATAAACCGACACCGTTTACGATGTAATGAGCTGATATTTTAAATTGCTCTTAAACTTTTTCTAATTAACGAAATTTCAAAATTTAAAATGCTAAAAATATCTACGCATCCATGCGAATCGAATGAGACCATCGGCATCAAAATCCGGCCCGAAAATCTGGAGATATGACAGTTTGAAAAATAAACCGACACCGTTTACGATGTAATGAGCTGATATTTTAAATTGCTCTTAAACTTTTTCTAATTAACGAAATTTCAAAATTTAAAATGCTAAAAATATCTACGCATCCATGCGAATCGAATGAGACCATCGGCATCAAAATCCGGCCCGAAAATCTGGAGATATGACAGTTTGAAAAATAAACCGACACCGTTTACGATGTAATGAGCTGATATTTTAAATTGCTCTTAAACTTTTTCTAATTAACGAAATTTCAAAATTTAAAATGCTAAAAATATCTACGCATCCATGCGAATCGAATGAGACCATCGGCATCAAAATCCGGCCCGAAAATCTGGAGATATGACAGTTTGAAAAATAAACCGACACCGTTTACGATGTAATGAGCTGATATTTTAAATTGCTCTTAAACTTTTTCTAATTAACGAAATTTCAAAATTTAAAATGCTAAAAATATCTACGCATCCATGCGAATCGAATGAGACCATCGGCATCAAAATCCGGCCCGAAAATCTGGAGATATGACAGTTTGAAAAATAAACCGACACCGTTTACGATGTAATGAGCTGATATTTTAAATTGCTCTTAAACTTTTTCTAATTAACGAAATTTCAAAATTTAAAATGCTAAAAATATCTACGCATCCATGCGAATCGAATGAGACCATCGGCATCAAAATCCGGCCCGAAAATCTGGAGATATGACAGTTTGAAAAATAAACCGACACCGTTTACGATGTAATGAGCTGATATTTTAAATTGCTCTTAAACTTTTTCTAATTAACGAAATTTCAAAATTTAAAATGCTAAAAATATCTACGCATCCATGCGAATCGAATGAGACCATCGGCATCAAAATCCGGCCCGAAAATCTGGAGATATGACAGTTTGAAAAATAAACCGACACCGTTTACGATGTAATGAGCTGATATTTTAAATTGCTCTTAAACTTTTTCTAATTAACGAAATTTCAACATTTAAAATGCTAAAAATATCTACGCATCCATGCGAATCGAATGAGACAATCGGCATCAAAATCCGGCCCGAAAATCTGGAGATATGACAGTTTGAAAAATAAACCGACACCGTTTACGATGTAATGAGCTGATATTTTAAATTGCTCTTAAACTTTTTCTAATTAACGAAATTTCAAAATTTAAAATGCTAAAAATATCTACGCATCCATGCGAATCGAATGAGACCATCGGCATCAAAATCCGGCCCGAAAATCTGGAGATATGACAGTTTGAAAAATAAACCGACACCGTTTACGATGTAATGAGCTGATATTTTAAATTGCTCTTAAACTTTTTCTAATTAACGAAATTTCAAAATTTAAAATGCTAAAAATATCTACGCATCCATGCGAATCGAATGAGACCATCGGCATCAAAATCCGGCCCGAAAATCTGGAGATATGACAGTTTGAAAAATAAACCGACACCGTTTACGATGTAATGAGCTGATATTTTAAATTGCTCTTAAACTTTTTCTAATTAACGAAATTTCAAAATTTAAAATGCTAAAAATATCTACGCATCCATGCGAACCGAATGAGACCATCGGCATCAAAATCCGGCCCGAAAATCTGGAGATATGACAGTTTGAAAAATAAACCGACACCGTTTACGATGTAATGAGCTGATATTTTAAATTGCTCTTAAACTTTTTCTAATTAACGAAATTTCAAAATTTAAAATGCTAAAAATATCTACGCATCCATGCGAATCGAATGAGACCATCGGCATCAAAATCCGGCCCGAAAATCTGGAGATATGACAGTTTGAAAAATAAACCGACACCGTTTACGATGTAATGAGCTGATATTTTAAATTGCTCTTAAACTTTTTCTAATTAATGAAATTTCAAAATTTAAAATGCTAAAAATATCTACGCATCCATGCGAATCGAATGAGACCATCGGCATCAAAATCCGGCCCGAAAATCTGGAGATATGACAGTTTGAAAAATAAACCGACACCGTTTACGATGTAATGAGCTGATATTTTAAATTGCTCTTAAACTTTTTCTAATTAATGAAATTTCAAAATTTAAAATGCTAAAAATATCTACGCATCCATGCGAATCGAATGAGACCATCGGCATCAAAATCCGGCCCGAAAATCTGGAGATATGACAGTTTGAAAAATAAACCGACACCGTTTACGATGTAATGAGCTGATATTTTAAATTGCTCTTAAACTTTTTCTAATTAACGAAATTTCAAAATTTAAAATGCTAAAAATATCTACGCATCCATGCGAATCGAATGAGACCATCGGCATCAAAATCCGGCCCGAAAATCTGGCAATATGACAGTTTGAAAAATAAACCGACACCGTTTACGATGTAATGAGCTGATATTTTAAATTGCTCTTAAACTTTTTCTAATTAATGAAATTTCAAAATTTAAAATGCTAAAAATATCTACGCATCCATGCGAATCGAATGAGACCATCGGCATCAAAATCCGGCCCGAAAATCTGGAGATATGACAGTTTGAAAAATAAACCGACACCGTTTACGATGTAATGAGCTGATATTTTAAATTGCTCTTAAACTTTTTCTAATTAATGAAATTTCAAAATTTAAAATGCTAAAAATATCTACGCATCCATGCGAATCGAATGAGACCATCGGCATCAAAATCCGGCCCGAAAATCTGGAGATATGACAGTTTGAAAAATAAACCGACACCGTTTACGATGTAATGAGCTGATATTTTAAATTGCTCTTAAACTTTTTCTAATTAACGAAATTTCAAAATTTAAAATGCTAAAAATATCTACGCATCCATGCGAATCGAATGAGACCATCGGCATCAAAATCCGGCCCGAAAATCTGGCAATATGACAGTTTGAAAAATAAACCGACACCGTTTACGATGTAATGAGCTGATATTTTAAATTGCTCTTAAACTTTTTCTAATTAATGAAATTTCAAAATTTAAAATGCTAAAAATATCTTTTGAAGGCTTGGATCGCCAGACCAAGACCTCTACTTCGTTGGGGTGTTGTATTGTGTGAACAAGGAAATCTCACAAGTTCTTTATTAGAGACTTCCTCAGACAACCGATCTTAATGGCTGTCTACCACCAAGAGTGAAATGTACATGATATTATAAGGGGCGTTATCTAGATTCTCCTCTCTAAAGAGATGAGAAGATAGATAAGAATGTATATTAAATGATTAATGATGTTGCAATAAAGAGAGAGAGAGAGAGAAACTGGAATAACAGGTTGTACCCCCTGGGGCTTTACATCCCACCCCTTCAACAGCTGCTTCGTCCCTTGAAGCATGATAAGATGTTTTGTAAGATGGTATTGGGCTTCAATTAGACTAACATTGTTGAAAGGAATTACAATAATAAACGATGTTTCTGAACTTATGAGGACTCTGGGGTGTTCTAAGATCTTAAGGCAATACAACAAAATCAATTCGACAGATGAAAATTTCTTAATTGACGTTCAGCATTCACTATCAACCCTAAAATTACTTATTGGGCGCTAAACTTGTTTCACGGGCTTTTTAAGATCAAATCTCAATTCTAATGAGGGGAGCAATCAAATCAGAAGAGTTTCAAAACCTTAACAATAGAAATTAACATTTTTAATTTGGATAAGGATTAATATTTTCTACTCAAGCAACAATCAAGCATTGTCAAAAATTCAAAATGATTGAATGAAAAAATACAATTCAATTCAATAAAAATATTTCACATTATAATTCCCTCATCGGCCGTTCTCCTCCGTCCTTCTCCGCCAGCCGGGATATATTTCAATTTTATCAATTTTTTTTTCACTTCATAATTCATCGGGACCAAAATTCATAGCACTTTTTTGCTTCAAAATATTTTTCTTCTTTTTTTTCTAAATTTTCATCGCAGGACATATTTAACATTTTCAACCAAAATTACAATCAAACGAAACGCCGTGAAACTAGAAAATTTACTCTTTTAATCCTTGAAACTGTGTCTTTCCAAATTGATGTTGAACTGTCGAATTGATTTTCCCCACACGGAATCAACATGAACAAACGAACGAAAATTCTGTTGACTAGAAGCGAATATCAGCAGAATAACAGAATCTGACGATTTCCTGGTGTAGCGGAAGATTCAGGAAATATAGATGTTGTAGCAGAATCCTTTGACGCTCGGCAGTTCGCGGCGGACCAGCCCTTTTTCCTAGGCGAAAGACTGGCCACCTACTGGTGGAACCTCCATTTGAAGGCTTGGATCGCCAGACCAAGACCTCTACTTCGTTGGGGTGTTGTATTGTGTGAACAAGGAAATCTCACAAGTTCTTTATTAGAGACTTCCTCAGACAACCGATCTTAATGGCTGTCTACCACCAAGAGTGAAATGTACATGATATTATAAGGGGCGTTATCTAGATTCTCCTCTCTAAAGAGATGAGAAGATAGATAAGAATGTATATTAAATGATTAATGATGTTGCAATAAAGAGAGAGAGAGAGAGAAACTGGAATAACAGGTTGTACCCCCTGGGGCTTTACAATCTACGCATCCATGCGAATCGAATGAGACCATCGGCATCAAAATCCGGCCCGAAAATCTGGAGATATGACGGTTTGAAAAATAAACCGACACCGTTTACGATGTAATGAGCTGATATTTTAAATTGCTCTTAAACTTTTTCTAATTAACGAAATTTCAAAATTTAAAATGCTAAAAATATCTACGCATCCATGCGAATCGAATGAGACCATCGGCATCAAAATCCGGCCCGAAAATCTGGAGATATGACAGTTTGAAAAATAAACCGACACCGTTTACGATGTAATGAGCTGATATTTTAAATTGCTCTTAAACTTTTTCTAATTAACGAAATTTCAAAATTTAAAATGCTAAAAATATCTACGCATCCATGCGAATCGAATGAAACCATCGGCTTCAAAATCCGGCCCGAAAATCTGGAGATATGACAGTTTGAAAAATAAACCGACACCGTTTACGATGTAATGAGCTGATATTTTAAATTGCTCTTAAACTTTTTCTAATTAACGAAATTTCAAAATTTAAAATGCTAAAAATATCTACGCATCCATGCGAATCGAATGAGACCATCGGCATCAAAATCCGGCTTAGGCTTAGGCTTAGGCTTAGGCTTAGGCTTAGGCTTAGGCGTGGCTTAGCGCCGGAGCGTTAGCTCCGGCGCTAGCCACGCCATTTGGGTTTAGGCTTAGGCGTGGCTTAGCGCCTCAGCGTTAGCTGAGGCGCTAGCCACGCCATTTGGGTTTAGGCATTTTAGCGAATTTAAGATACACCGCCTAACAACTATATCATTCGATAGATAATAAAAAAAAATGAAAAAAGTCACGTTAAACCCCACCTCCATCTTCAAAACTCGCGGACTTATGGCCCGGACAAAATTTCGCTGAAAATGCACTTTTTCCATCATAACTCGCGAACAAATTGTCGTACGACCTTCTAACTACTTTTAATCGACTGCAAATTCAAAAACGCATCTAAAAAATATAATCATCACTGTTATCAGTGACATTATCATTTTATCAGCGTTATCAGTGAACACGTTTTTCGAGCTGCCAGGAGAAGCAACCAAGGGATCCGGGATCTTTTTGGATATGTTGTGCGTGTGGTGAAACTACATCCGAATCAGTTAACCACTTTCAGGTAAACCCAAATTCACGGAGTTACGTTATCACAAATTTATCAGCATTTCAGTTTTCCGCTGATAACGCGTCAACAGATCAAAATACTACTTAACGATCTACTAAGGAATTAAAGCGGACTGTGCGCGCTATCGATTGATATATGACGTGACTACTTTTTTCTCCTTATCAGTGCCAAAATTCCTTATCAGTTTTATCAGTGTTTCAGTATCTCCAAAACTCCTGCATAGGATTTTTTCTAAATCTCTTAAAAGATTCAGCGTATTCGAAAACCCTTAACTCCCAAGTTTCATTAAAATCGAACAGGCAGTTTTTTCATAATCAGCTTATCAATTTATCAGTTTTGAAAAAATTTTAGCTCTCATGGTCGATATTACTATCATGTTGTTCGCCTTTATGATGCGATCATTTTAAGCCTATTCTGAGCTCTGTAGCTTCATCTGATAACGAGTTATCAATTTATCAATGTTCAAAAAAAATAATTTCGAAATTTTAAATAACTGATATTTTGATAATTTTTTCATACGATTTTGTTAAGCGTTTTATTGCGATTCCAATGAGCTATAGTGTGTTATGAATTTTGCCGATCTTCAAAAGTTATCATTAAATAATGGAAAGGTCCTTTTTACTGATAAAATTGATAAAAGTCGTGATTATCATCAGTTTTCGCCATTTTCTTGAAAACTACTGACATTACCTCGTCACGACGGTTCGTTTGGTATATAAATCATTTTTGTAGCTAGATTAAAACTCGAGTTATAGAATTTTTTATTCGAGTTTTAGAAGTTTCAGCTGAAAGCTTACTCAAAGAGCGCACACACACCTTCGACGCTGAATTTCTCATAGAAAACATGCCAATTATGAAAAACTAATTAGTGGGTGATATAGACCAGTCTCTGAACTTGCTCAATATGAAAAAAAATTCTGAAAATCTCTAATTTTGAAAAATCTGTAATTTTCGTCCTCCGCAAGAGCGAAAGAGCGCACACACTCGTTCAAATGGCAATTTCTCATGGAATTTGAGGTTTCTGGCGAAAACAAAATAATGCGTCATGTTCAGAATTTTGTGTTCTATATGTCTAAATGAAAAACTGAAAATTTTGAAATTTTTTCGAATTTTCGAAACTATTGCGAAATTTTGATAAAAAAATTAAAATCATCGAAAAATTATGTGTGATATGTCAAACTAACCGTAATTTTATGCTGATAACGGTAAAAATACTCTGACCTGTTGCTTTTCAAGATATATGTCTTAAATTTTAAAAAAGAAAGTTTTGGAATTTTTTCAAACACGGGAAATCACGCCGAGGCGGTTACATACTCAATACTTCTTCTGTATTTTTCTAATTTTTTTAGTTCCTCGTTTATTCACTTGATAGTTCGGATCCATTTATCTTCAAAGCTGAACAATTTTTTGAATTTTTTCAGACTCTGAAAATCACGCCGAGGCGGTTACATACTCCAAACTTCATTTTTACAGTTCTCATTTTTTTAGTTCCCCGTTTATTCACTTCATCTTTCAGATCCTTTTGTCTTCAGACTAAAGCTAACATTTTTTTGAATTTTTTCAGACACGAAAATCACGCCGCGGCGGTTACATACTCCAAACTTCATTTGTACAGTTCTCATTTTTTTTAGTTCCCCGTTCATTCAATTGAACTTAAATCCAGTAAAGTACTGACATAGGATGTCCCGCCTTCGGCGGGGTCCGCCTAACGGCGGTGGTGTTTTCTTTTTTCCCCCCGCCTTCGGCGGGGTCCGCCTATCGGCGGTTGTTGTGTCCTTAAACAGGGTGTCGAACTCCGAGCGTTTGGGACTAAGCCTTTTTTGAAGGAATGTTATTTTAAGTTGGGTTTCCAAGAACATGGTGTCGAACTTCTCATTCTAGTATGATTGCTTCGGATGATGCTAAGCATCATCCCAAGATGTGATTTGGGTTTATAGTGTCAAAGTAATGAAAGTAGTGAAATCAACGAGACCCTCGCCTTCGGCGAGGTGTTGTTATCCTGGCTCAAAGCACGGACCGTGACACAAAGTGAAAGTAATGAAAGTAGTGAAATCAACGAGACCCTCGCCTTCGGCGAGGACCGCCTACGGCGGTGGTAATGTCCTGGCTCAAAGCACGGACCGTGACACAATGTGAAAGTAAGGAAAGTAGTGAAATCAACGAGACCCTCGCCTTCGGCGAGGACCGCCTACGGCGGTGGTAATGTCCTGGCTCAAAGCACGGCCCGTGACACAAAGTGAAAGTAATGAAAGTAGTGAAATCAACAAGACCCTCGCCTTCGGCGAGGGTGGTGTTGTCCTAGCGTAATCTCGCGGACCCGTGATGTGAACCCAAATCGCCGGCTTTATGTACTCCAAACTGCTGTGAAGTTTGGAACCACAAGTCTTACAACTGAAATCATATTGAAATGGGTCGCGAAGCGACCCATAACGATAGTTTGTGCATTGGAATATTAACGTTGGATAAATGTCCGAAATTTGGCAAAGACGCGGAGCGAAGCGCAGCGGCTTTGCAAAAGTTCTCACATTTATCCAACGTTAATACTCCATTGCCCAGTGACTTGAACTTTGCGCTCAACCTTACAACTATCTTCGCGTCTACTTTCATATTTTTAAACTTTTTTCCGACTCATTTTTTGTGCCCCAAAAACACTATTTCCCCACATAGTTTCTTGATAAGTCATATTGAAATGGGTCGCGAAGCGACCCATCACGATAGGTTGTGCATTGGAATATTAACGTTGGATAAATGTCCGAAATTTGGCAAAGACGCGGAGCGAAGCGCAGCGGCTTTGCAAAAGTTCTCACATTTATCCAACGTTAATACTCCATTGCCCAGTGACTTGAACTTTGCGCTCAACCTTACAACTAACTTCGCGTCTACTTTCATATTTTTAAACTTTTTTCCACACATTTTATTTTGCGCCCCAAAAATACCAAGTGCGCACAACATCTTACAGTTGATATCAGAGTGTACATAAAGCCGGCGATTTGGGTTCACATCACGGGTCCGCGAGATTACGCTAGGACAACACCACCCTCGCCGAAGGCGAGGGTCTTGTTGATTTCACTACTTTCATTACTTTCACTTTGTGTCACGGGCCGTGCTTTGAGCCAGGACATTACCACCGCCGTAGGCGGTCCTCGCCGAAGGCGAGGGTCTCGTTGATTTCACTACTTTCCTTACTTTCACATTGTGTCACGGTCCGTGCTTTGAGCCAGGACATTACCACCGCCGTAGGCGGTCCTCGCCGAAGGCGAGGGTCTCGTTGATTTCACTACTTTCATTACTTTCACTTTGTGTCACGGTCCGTGCTTTGAGCCAGGATAACAACACCTCGCCGAAGGCGAGGGTCTCGTTGATTTCACTACTTTCATTACTTTGACACTATAAACCCAAATCACATCTTGGGATGATGCTTAGCATCATCCGAAGCAATCATACTAGAATGAGAAGTTCGACACCATGTTCTTGGAAACCCAACTTAAAATAACATTCCTTCAAAAAAGGCTTAGTCCCAAACGCTCGGAGTTCGACACCCTGTTTAAGGACACAACAACCGCCGATAGGCGGACCCCGCCGAAGGCGGGGGGAAAAAAGAAAACACCACCGCCGTTAGGCGGACCCCGCCGAAGGCGGGACATCCTATGTCAGTACTTTACTGGATTTAAGTTCAATTGAATGAACGGGGAACTAAAAAAAATGAGAACTGTACAAATGAAGTTTGGAGTATGTAACCGCCGCGGCGTGATTTTCGTGTCTGAAAAAATTCAAAAAAATGTTAGCTTTAGTCTGAAGACAAAAGGATCTGAAAGATGAAGTGAATAAACGGGGAACTAAAAAAATGAGAACTGTAAAAATGAAGTTTGGAGTATGTAACCGCCTCGGCGTGATTTTCAGAGTCTGAAAAAATTCAAAAAATTGTTCAGCTTTGAAGATAAATGGATCCGAACTATCAAGTGAATAAACGAGGAACTAAAAAAATTAGATTAGGCTTAGGCTTAGGCGTGGCTTAGCGCCTCAGCGTTAGCTGAGGCGCTAGCCACGCCATTTGGGTTTAGGCATTTTAGCGAATTTGAGATCTATTTGGCTTAGGCTTAGGCTTAGGCTTAGGCTTAGGCTTAGGCTTAGGCGTGGCTTAGCGCCGGAGCGTGAGCTCCGGCGCTAGCCACGCCATTTGGGTTTAGGCATTTTAGCGAATTTGAGATACACCGCCTAACAACTATATCATTCGATAGATAATAAAAAAAAATGAAAAAAATCACGTTAAACCCCACCTCCATCTTCAAAACTCGCGGACTTATGGCCCGGACAAAATTTCGCTGAAAATGCACTTTTTCCATCATAACTCGCGACCTGATCGTCGTACGACCTTCTAACTACTTTTAATCGACTGCAAATTCAAAAACGCATCTAACAAATATAATCATCACTGTTATCAGCGGCATTATCATTTTATCAGCGTTATCAGCAAACACGTTTTTCGAGCTGCCCGGAGAAGAGCCCTACCGATTCGGGATTTTTTCGGATATGTTGTGCACGTCACTAAGCTTCATCCGAATCAGTTGAATCCGCTCAGCAAATTGAACTTTCAGTGATTTACCTTATCACGAAATTATCAGCATTTTGATTTTCGGCTGATAACTGATCAGCATATCAGAATCTGGATGAACGCTTTAAATCATATGAAAGCAGAAGTCATGCGCTATCGAATGATACTAATGATCATCATATTATCTGTGCTTATCAGTTTAAGAATTCCTTATCAATATGACCTACTTTTATCACCTTCTGATTATCAAAAAACTGGCCCTTTTTTTTTGAACCAGACTATTTTTAAACGATTCGCCATGCCTAATAACCTCTATGGACAAATTTTTAGCAAAATCGATCGTCGGGCTTTTCGTAATCAGGCTTATCAATTTCCGCTGATAAAACGTGTTTTGAAAAAACGTGAGCAATCATAACCGATATTAGTATCATATTGTTCGCCATGATGCTGCGATTATTTTAAGCCTAATTATAGCCCTGTATCTTCATCTGATAAGGAGTTATCAATTTATCAATGTTCAAAAAAAATAATTTCGAAATTTTAAATAATTGATATTTTGATAATTTTTATATATCGTTTTGTTAAGCGTTTTATTGCGATTCCAACGAGCTCTCGCGTGATTTGAATTTTGCCGGTCTTCAAAAGTTATCGCTAAATAATGAAAAACTGATTTTACTGATAAAATTGATAATAGTCATTATTTTTATCAGGTTTCGCCATTTTCATGAAAACTACCGACCTTACCTCGTCGCGACGGTTCTTTTGATATATAAATCATTTCTACAGCTCTATTGAAACTCGAGTTATAGAATTTTTTATTCGAGTTTTAGAAGTTTCAGCTGAAAGCTTACTCAAAGAGCGCACACACACCTTTGACGCTGAATTTCTCATGGAAAATATGTCAATTATGGAAAACCGATTCGTGGGTGATATAGACCAGTCTCTGAACTTGCTCACTATGAAAAAAAAATTTTGAATTCTTCAATTTTGAAAAAATCCGTTATTTTCGTCCTCCGCTTGCATTAAAGAGCGCACACACTAGTTCAACGCTGAATTTCTCATGGAAAACATGCCAATAATGGAAAACAAATTAGTGGGTGATATAGACCAGACTCTGAACTTGCTCAATATGAAAAAAAATTCTGAAAATCTCTAATTTTGAAAAATCTGTAATTTTCGTCCTCCGCAAGAACGAAAGAGCGCACACACTCGTTCAAATGGCAATTTCTCATGGAATTTGAGGTTTCTGGGGAAAACAAAATAATGTGTCATGTTCAGAATTTTGTTTTCTATATGTCTAAATGAAAAACTGAAAATTTTGAAATTTTTTCGAATTTTCGAAACTATTGCGAAATTTTGATAAAAAAATTAAAATCATCGAAAAATTATGTGTGATATGTCAAACTAACCGTAATTTTATGCTGATAACGGGAAAAATACTCTGACCTGTTGTTTTTCACGATATACGTCTTAAATTAAAAAAAAAATGTTTTGGAATTTTTTTAAACACGGGAAATCACGCCGAGGCGGTTACATACTGCAAATTTCATTTTTACAGTTCTCATTTTTTTAGTTCCCCGTTTATTCACTTCATCTTTCAGATCCTTTTCTCTTCAAACTAAAGCTGAAATTTTTTTGATTTTTTTCAGACACGAAAATCACGCCGCGGCGGTTACATACTCCAAACTTCATTTGCACAGTTCTCATTTCTTTAGTTCCCCGTTCATTCAGTTGAACTTAAATCCAGGAAAGTACTGACATAAGATGTCCCGCCTTCGGCGGGGTCCGCCTAACGGCGGTGGTGTTTTCTTTTTTCCCCCCGCCTTCGGCGGGGTCCGCCTATCGGCGGTTGTTGTGTCCTTAAACAGGGTGTCGAACTCCGAGCGTTTGGGACTAAGCCTTTTTTGAAGGAATGTTATTTTAAGTTGGGTTTCCAAGAACATGGTGTCGAACTTCTCATTCTAGTATGATTGCTTCGGATGATGCTAAGCATCATCCCAAGATGTGATTTGGGTTTATAGTGTCAAAGTAATGAAAGTAGTGAAATCAATGAGACCCTCGCCTTCGGCGAGGTGATGTTATCCTGGCTCAAAGCACGGACCGTGACACAAAGTGAAAGTAATGAAAGTAGTGAAATCAACGAGACCCTCGCCTTCGGCGAGGTGATGTTATCCTGGCTCAAAGCACGGACCGTGACACAAAGTGAAAGTAATGAAAGTAGTGAAATCAATGAGACCCTCGCCTTCGGCGAGGACCGCCTACGGCGGTGGTAATGTCCTGGCTCAAAGCACGGACCGTGACACAAAGTGAAAGTAATGAAAGCAGCGAAATCAACAAGACCCTCGCCTTCGGCGAGGGTGGTGTTGTCCTAGCGTAATCTCGCGGACCCGTGATGTGAACCCAAATCGCCGGCTTTATGTACTCCAAACTGCTGTGAAGTTTGGAACCACAAGTGTTACAACTGAAATCATATTGAAATGGGTCGCGAAGCGACCCATAACGATAGTTTGTGCATTGGAATATTAACGTTGGATAAATGTCCGAAATTTGGCAAAGACGCGGAGCGAAGCGCAGCGGCTTTGCAAAAGTTCTCACATTTATCCAACGTTAATACTCCATTGCCCAGTGACTTGAACTTTGCGCTCAACCATACAACTAACTTCGCGTCTACTTTCATATTTTTAAACTTTTTTAAACACATGTTATTTTGCGCCCCAAAATACCAGGTGCGCACAACATCTTACAGTCGATATCAGAGTTGTGCCCACATAGTTACTTAAAAAGTAATATTGAAATGGGTCGCGAAGCGACCCATAACGATAGTTTGTGCATTGGAATATTAACGTTGGATAAATGTCCGAAATTTGGCAAAGACGCGGAGCGAAGCGCAGCGGCTTTGCAAAAGTTCTCACATTTATCCAACGTTAATACTCCATTGCCCAGTGACTTGGACTTTGCGCTCAACCCTACAACTAATTCCGCTTCTACTTTCATATTTTTAAACTTTTTTCCACACATTTTATTTTGCGCCCCAAAAATACCAGGTGCGCACAACATCTTACAGTTGATATCAGAGTGTACATAAAGCCGGCGATTTGGGTTCACATCACGGGTCCGCGAGATTACGCTAGGACAACACCACCCTCGCCGAAGGCGAGGGTCTTGTTGATTTCGCTGCTTTCATTACTTTCACTTTGTGTCACGGTCCGTGCTTTGAGCCAGGACATTACCACCGCCGTAGGCGGTCCTCGCCGAAGGCGAGGGTCTCATTGATTTCACTACTTTCATTACTTTCACTTTGTGTCACGGTCCGTGCTTTGAGCCAGGATAACATCACCTCGCCGAAGGCGAGGGTCTCGTTGATTTCACTACTTTCATTACTTTCACTTTGTGTCACGGTCCGTGCTTTGAGCCAGGATAACATCACCTCGCCGAAGGCGAGGGTCTCATTGATTTCACTACTTTCATTACTTTGACACTATAAACCCAAATCACATCTTGGGATGATGCTTAGCATCATCCGAAGCAATCATACTAGAATGAGAAGTTCGACACCATGTTCTTGGAAACCCAACTTAAAATAACATTCCTTCAAAAAAGGCTTAGTCCCAAACGCTCGGAGTTCGACACCCTGTTTAAGTTAGGCTTAGGCTTAGGCGTGGCTTAGCGCCTCAGCGTTAGCTGAGGCGCTAGCCACGCCATTTGGGTTTAGGCATTTTAGCGAATTTGAGATCCACCGCCTAACAACTATATCATTCGATAGACAATAAAAAAAAAAGAAAAAAACCTCGTTAAACTCCACCTCCATCTTCAAAACTCGCGGACTTATGCCCCGGACAAAATTTCGCTGAAAATGCACTTTTTTCATCATAACTCGCGAACAAATTGTCGTACGACCTTCTAACTACTTTCAATCGACTGCAAATTCAAAAACGCATCTAATAAATATAATCATCACTGTTATCAGCGGCATTATCATTTTATCAGCGTTATCAGCAAACACGTTTTTCTCCATATCAGGAGAGGAGAACGTACGATTTTGATTTAATTTTGATATGTTATGCGCAGCCGCGAGTTACATCATAATCAATTGGAAACTCGACGACAAACTATACGTTTTCGAGTTATCTTATCACGAAATTATCAGCATTTTGGTTTTTGGCTGATAACTGATCAGCATATCAGAATCTGGATGAACTCCATACATCATATGAAAGCAGAAATCATGCGCTATCGAATGATACTAATGATCATCGTATTATCTATGCTTATCAGTTCAAGAATTCCTTATCAATATGACCTACTTTTATCACTATCTGATTATCAAAAAATTGGCGCATTTTTTTTTAACCAGACTATTTTTAAACGATTCGCCATGCCTAATAACCTCTACGGACAAATTTTTAGCAAAATCGATCGTCGGGCTTTTCGTAATCAGGCTTATCAATATCCACTGATAATATGAGTTTTGTAAAAACTTGAGCAATCATACCTGTTATTAGTATCATATTGTTCGTCATGACGATGCGATTATTTTAAGCCTAATTATAGCTCTGTATCTTTATCTGTTAACGAGTTATCAATTTATCAATGTTCAAAAAAAATAATTTCGAAATTTTAAATAATTGATATTTTGATAATTTTTTCATATGATTCTGTTAAGCGTTTTATTGCGATTTCAATGAGCTCTCGCCTGATTTGAATTTTGCCGGTCTTCAAAAGTTATCATCAAATAATGAAAAGCTGATTTTACTGATAAAATTGATAAAAGTCGTGATTATCATCAGGTTTCGTCATTTTCATAAAAACTACTGACATTACCTCGTCGCGACGGTTCTTTTGATATATAAATCATTTCTATAGCTCTATTGAAACTCGAGTTATAGAATTTTTTATTCGAGTTTTAGAAGTTTCAGCTGAAAGCTTACTCAAAGAGCGCACACACACCTTTGACGCTGAATTTCTCATGGAAAATATGTCAATTATGGAAAACCGATTCGTGGGTGTTATAGACCAGTCTCTGAACTTGCTCACTATGAAAAAAAAAGTTTGAATTCTTCAATTTTGAAAAAATCCGTTATTTTGGTCCTCCGTTTGCATTAAAGAGCGCACACACTAGTTCAACGCTGAATTTCTCATGGAAAACATGTCAATAATGGAAAACAAATTAGTGGGTGACATAGACCAGTCTCTGAACTTGCTCAATATGAAAAAAAAATCTGAAAATCTCTAATTTTGAAAAATCTGTAATTTTCGTCCTCCGCAAGAGCGAAAGAGCGCACACACTCGTTCAAATGGCAATTTCTCATGGAATTTGGGGTTTCTGCGGAAAACAAAATAATGCGTCATGTTCAGAATTTTGTGTTCTATATGTCTAAATGAAAAACTGAAAATTTTGAAATTTTTTCGAATTTTCGAAACTATTGCGAAATTTTGATAAAAAAATTAAAATCATCGAAAAATTATGTGTGATATGTCAAACTAACCGTAATTTTATGCTGATAACGGTAAAAATACTCTGACCTGTTGCTTTTCAAGATATATGTCTTAAATTTTAAAAAAGAAAGTTTTGGAATTTTTTCAAACACGGGAAATCACGCCGAGGCGGTTACATACTCAATACTTCTTCTGTATTTTTCTAATTTTTTTAGTTCCTCGTTTATTCACTTGATAGTTCGGATCCATTTATCTTCAAAGCTGAACAATTTTTTGAATTTTTTCAGACTCTGAAAATCACGCCGAGGCGGTTACATACTCCAAACTTCATTTTTACAGTTCTCATTTTTTTAGTTCCCCGTTTATTCACTTCATCTTTCAGATCCTTTTGTCTTCAGACTAAAGCTAACATTTTTTTGAATTTTTTCAGACACGAAAATCACGCCGCGGCGGTTACATACTCCAAACTTCATTTGTACAGTTCTCATTTTTTTTAGTTCCCCGTTCATTCAATTGAACTTAAATCCAGTAAAGTACTGACATAGGATGTCCCGCCTTCGGCGGGGTCCGCCTAACGGCGGTGGTGTTTTCTTTTTTCCCCCCGCCTTCGGCGGGGTCCGCCTATCGGCGGTTGTTGTGTCCTTAAACAGGGTGTCGAACTCCGAGCGTTTGGGACTAAGCCTTTTTTGAAGGAATGTTATTTTAAGTTGGGTTTCCAAGAACATGGTGTCGAACTTCTCATTCTAGTATGATTGCTTCGGATGATGCTAAGCATCATCCCAAGATGTGATTTGGGTTTATAGTGTCAAAGTAATGAAAGTAGTGAAATCAACGAGACCCTCGCCTTCGGCGAGGTGTTGTTATCCTGGCTCAAAGCACGGACCGTGACACAAAGTGAAAGTAATGAAAGTAGTGAAATCAACGAGACCCTCGCCTTCGGCGAGGACCGCCTACGGCGGTGGTAATGTCCTGGCTCAAAGCACGGACCGTGACACAATGTGAAAGTAAGGAAAGTAGTGAAATCAACGAGACCCTCGCCTTCGGCGAGGACCGCCTACGGCGGTGGTAATGTCCTGGCTCAAAGCACGGCCCGTGACACAAAGTGAAAGTAATGAAAGTAGTGAAATCAACAAGACCCTCGCCTTCGGCGAGGGTGGTGTTGTCCTAGCGTAATCTCGCGGACCCGTGATGTGAACCCAAATCGCCGGCTTTATGTACTCCAAACTGCTGTGAAGTTTGGAACCACAAGTCTTACAACTGAAATCATATTGAAATGGGTCGCGAAGCGACCCATAACGATAGTTTGTGCATTGGAATATTAACGTTGGATAAATGTCCGAAATTTGGCAAAGACGCGGAGCGAAGCGCAGCGGCTTTGCAAAAGTTCTCACATTTATCCAACGTTAATACTCCATTGCCCAGTGACTTGAACTTTGCGCTCAACCTTACAACTATCTTCGCGTCTACTTTCATATTTTTAAACTTTTTTCCGACTCATTTTTTGCGCCCCAAAAACACTATTTGCCCACATAGTTTCTTGATAAGTCATATTGAAATGGGTCGCGAAGCGACCCATCACGATAGGTTGTGCATTGGAATATTAACGTTGGATAAATGTCCGAAATTTGGCAAAGACGCGGAGCGAAGCGCAGCGGCTTTGCAAAAGTTCTCACATTTATCCAACGTTAATACTCCATTGCCCAGTGACTTGAACTTTGCGCTCAACCTTACAACTAACTTCGCGTCTACTTTCATATTTTTAAACTTTTTTCCGACTCATTTTTTGCGCCCCAAAAACACTATTTGCCCACATAGTTTCTTGATAAGTCATATTGAAATGGGTCGCGAAGCGACCCATCACGATAGGTTGTGCATTGGAATATTAACGTTGGATAAATGTCCGAAATTTGGCAAAGACGCGGAGCGAAGCGCAGCGGCTTTGCAAAAGTTCTCACATTTATCCAACGTTAATACTCCATTGCCCAGTGACTTGAACTTTGCGCTCAACCTTACAACTAACTTCGCGTCTACTTTCATATTTTTAAACTTTTTTCCACACATTTTATTTTGCGCCCCAAAAATACCAAGTGCGCACAACATCTTACAGTTGATATCAGAGTGTACATAAAGCCGGCGATTTGGGTTCACATCACGGGTCCGCGAGATTACGCTAGGACAACACCACCCTCGCCGAAGGCGAGGGTCTTGTTGATTTCACTACTTTCATTACTTTCACTTTGTGTCACGGGCCGTGCTTTGAGCCAGGACATTACCACCGCCGTAGGCGGTCCTCGCCGAAGGCGAGGGTCTCGTTGATTTCACTACTTTCCTTACTTTCACATTGTGTCACGGTCCGTGCTTTGAGCCAGGACATTACCACCGCCGTAGGCGGTCCTCGCCGAAGGCGAGGGTCTCGTTGATTTCACTACTTTCATTACTTTCACTTTGTGTCACGGTCCGTGCTTTGAGCCAGGATAACAACACCTCGCCGAAGGCGAGGGTCTCGTTGATTTCACTACTTTCATTACTTTGACACTATAAACCCAAATCACATCTTGGGATGATGCTTAGCATCATCCGAAGCAATCATACTAGAATGAGAAGTTCGACACCATGTTCTTGGAAACCCAACTTAAAATAACATTCCTTCAAAAAAGGCTTAGTCCCAAACGCTCGGAGTTCGACACCCTGTTTAAGGACACAACAACCGCCGATAGGCGGACCCCGCCGAAGGCGGGGGGAAAAAAGAAAACACCACCGCCGTTAGGCGGACCCCGCCGAAGGCGGGTTAGGCTTAGGCTTAGGCTTAGGCGTGGCTTAGCGCCGGAGCGTTAGCTCCGGCGCTAGCCACGCCATTTGGGTTTAGGCATTTTAGCGAATTTGAGATCCACCGCCTAACAACTATATCATTCGATAGATAATAAAAAAAAAAGAAAAAAACCTCGTTAAACCCCACCTCCATCTTCAAAACTCGCGGACTTATGGCCCGGACAAAATTCCGCTGAAAATGCACTTTTTCCATCATAACTCGCGAACAAATCATCGTACGACCTTCTAACTACTTTCAATCGACTGCAAATTGAAAAACGCATCTAACAAATATAATCATCACTGTTATCAGCGGCATTATCTTTTTATCATCGTTATCAGCAAACACGTTTTTCTCCATATCAGGAGAAGCGTCGTCACGATTTTTGATCATTTTTGATATGTTATGCGCACCATCGAGATACATCATAATCAATTGGAATCTGGCCAACCGCTTATAAGTTTTCGAGTTATCTTATCACGAAATTATCAGCTATTTACTTTTCGACTGATAACTAATCAGCATATTGGAATCTGGATGAACGCCATACAACATATGAAAGCTGAAATCATGCGCTATCGAATGATACTAATGATCACCATATTATCTGTGCATATCAGTTTAACAATTCCTTATCAATATGACCTACTTTTATCACTATCTGATTATCAAAAATATGAATCAAAAATTTTCACACCAGACTATTTGTAAACGATTTGTTGTGCTTTTCTACATCTAGAGACAAATTTTCAGCCGGTTTCAACCGGCGGTATTTCTGTAATCACCTTATCAATTTCCACTGATACTATCAGTTTTGAAAAAACTTGAGCAATCATACCCGATATTAGTATCATATTGTTCGCCATGATGCTGCGATTATTTTAAGCCTAATTATAGCTCTGTATCTTCATCTGATAATGAGTTATCAATTTATCAATGTTCAAAAAAAATAATTTCGAAATTTTAAATAACTGATATTTTGATAATTTTTTCATACGATTTTGTTAAGCGTTTTATTGCGATTCCAACGAGCTCTCGCGTGATTTGAATTTTGCCGGTCTTCAAAAGTTATCGCTAAATAATGAAAAACTGATTTTACTGATAAAATTGATAATAGTCATTATTTTTATCAGGTTTCGCCATTTTCATGAAAACTACCGACCTTACCTCGTCGCGACGGTTCTTTTGATATATAAATCATTTCTACAGCTCTATTGAAACTCGAGTTATAGAATTTTTTATTCGAGTTTTAGAAGTTTCAGCTGAAAGCTTACTCAAAGAGCGCACACACACCTTTGACGCTGAATTTCTCATGGAAAATATGTCAATTATGGAAAACCGATTCGTGGGTGATATAGACCAGTCTCTGAACTTGCTCACTATGAAAAAAAAATTTTGAATTCTTCAATTTTGAAAAAATCCGTTATTTTCGTCCTCCGCTTGCATTAAAGAGCGCACACACTAGTTCAACGCTGAATTTCTCATGGAAAACATGCCAATAATGGAAAACAAATTAGTGGGTGATATAGACCAGACTCTGAACTTGCTCAATATGAAAAAAAATTCTGAAAATCTCTAATTTTGAAAAATCTGTAATTTTCGTCCTCCGCAAGAACGAAAGAGCGCACACACTCGTTCAAATGGCAATTTCTCATGGAATTTGAGGTTTCTGGGGAAAACAAAATAATGTGTCATGTTCAGAATTTTGTTTTCTATATGTCTAAATGAAAAACTGAAAATTTTGAAATTTTTTCGAATTTTCGAAACTATTGCGAAATTTTGATAAAAAAATTAAAATCATCGAAAAATTATGTGTGATATGTCAAACTAACCGTAATTTTATGCTGATAACGGGAAAAATACTCTGACCTGTTGTTTTTCACGATATACGTCTTAAATTAAAAAAAAAATGTTTTGGAATTTTTTTAAACACGGGAAATCACGCCGAGGCGGTTACATACTGCAAATTTCATTTTTACAGTTCTCATTTTTTTAGTTCCCCGTTTATTCACTTCATCTTTCAGATCCTTTTCTCTTCAAACTAAAGCTGAAATTTTTTTGATTTTTTTCAGACACGAAAATCACGCCGCGGCGGTTACATACTCCAAACTTCATTTGCACAGTTCTCATTTCTTTAGTTCCCCGTTCATTCAGTTGAACTTAAATCCAGGAAAGTACTGACATAAGATGTCCCGCCTTCGGCGGGGTCCGCCTAACGGCGGTGGTGTTTTCTTTTTTCCCCCCGCCTTCGGCGGGGTCCGCCTATCGGCGGTTGTTGTGTCCTTAAACAGGGTGTCGAACTCCGAGCGTTTGGGACTAAGCCTTTTTTGAAGGAATGTTATTTTAAGTTGGGTTTCCAAGAACATGGTGTCGAACTTCTCATTCTAGTATGATTGCTTCGGATGATGCTAAGCATCATCCCAAGATGTGATTTGGGTTTATAGTGTCAAAGTAATGAAAGTAGTGAAATCAATGAGACCCTCGCCTTCGGCGAGGTGATGTTATCCTGGCTCAAAGCACGGACCGTGACACAAAGTGAAAGTAATGAAAGTAGTGAAATCAACGAGACCCTCGCCTTCGGCGAGGTGATGTTATCCTGGCTCAAAGCACGGACCGTGACACAAAGTGAAAGTAATGAAAGTAGTGAAATCAATGAGACCCTCGCCTTCGGCGAGGACCGCCTACGGCGGTGGTAATGTCCTGGCTCAAAGCACGGACCGTGACACAAAGTGAAAGTAATGAAAGCAGCGAAATCAACAAGACCCTCGCCTTCGGCGAGGGTGGTGTTGTCCTAGCGTAATCTCGCGGACCCGTGATGTGAACCCAAATCGCCGGCTTTATGTACTCCAAACTGCTGTGAAGTTTGGAACCACAAGTGTTACAACTGAAATCATATTGAAATGGGTCGCGAAGCGACCCATAACGATAGTTTGTGCATTGGAATATTAACGTTGGATAAATGTCCGAAATTTGGCAAAGACGCGGAGCGAAGCGCAGCGGCTTTGCAAAAGTTCTCACATTTATCCAACGTTAATACTCCATTGCCCAGTGACTTGAACTTTGCGCTCAACCATACAACTAACTTCGCGTCTACTTTCATATTTTTAAACTTGTTTAAACACATGTTATTTTGCGCCCCAAAATACCAGGTGCGCACAACATCTTACAGTCGATATCAGAGTTGTGCCCACATAGTTACTTAAAAAGTAATATTGAAATGGGTCGCGAAGCGACCCATAACGATAGTTTGTGCATTGGAATATTAACGTTGGATAAATGTCCGAAATTTGGCAAAGACGCGGAGCGAAGCGCAGCGGCTTTGCAAAAGTTCTCACATTTATCCAACGTTAATACTCCATTGCCCAGTGACTTGGACTTTGCGCTCAACCCTACAACTAATTCCGCTTCTACTTTCATATTTTTAAACTTTTTTCCACACATTTTATTTTGCGCCCCAAAAATACCAGGTGCGCACAACATCTTACAGTTGATATCAGAGTGTACATAAAGCCGGCGATTTGGGTTCACATCACGGGTCCGCGAGATTACGCTAGGACAACACCACCCTCGCCGAAGGCGAGGGTTAGGCTTAGGCTTAGGCGTGGCTTAGCGCCGGAGCGTTAGCTCCGGCGCTAGCCACGCCATTTGGGTTTAGGCATTTTAGCGAATTTGAGATCCACCGCCTAACAACTATATCATTCGATAGATAATAAAAAAAAAAGAAAAAAACCTCGTTAAACCCCACCTCCATCTTCAAAACTCGCGGACTTATGGCCCGGACAAAATTCCGCTGAAAATGCACTTTTTCCATCATAACTCGCGAACAAATCATCGTACGACCTTCTAACTACTTTCAATCGACTGCAAATTGAAAAACGCATCTAACAAATATAATCATCACTGTTATCAGCGGCATTATCTTTTTATCATCGTTATCAGCAAACACGTTTTTCTCCATATCAGGAGAAGCGTCGTCACGATTTTTGATCATTTTTGATATGTTATGCGCACCATCGAGATACATCATAATCAATTGGAATCTGGCCAACCGCTTATAAGTTTTCGAGTTATCTTATCACGAAATTATCAGCTATTTACTTTTCGACTGATAACTAATCAGCATATTGGAATCTGGATGAACGCCATACAACATATGAAAGCTGAAATCATGCGCTATCGAATGATACTAATGATCACCATATTATCTGTGCATATCAGTTTAACAATTCCTTATCAATATGACCTACTTTTATCACTATCTGATTATCAAAAATATGAATCAAAAATTTTCACACCAGACTATTTGTAAACGATTTGTTGTGCTTTTCTACATCTAGAGACAAATTTTCAGCCGGTTTCAACCGGCGGTATTTCTGTAATCACCTTATCAATTTCCACTGATACTATCAGTTTTGAAAAAACTTGAGCAATCATACCCGATATTAGTATCATATTGTTCGCCATGATGCTGCGATTATTTTAAGCCTAATTATAGCTCTGTATCTTCATCTGATAATGAGTTATCAATTTATCAATGTTCAAAAAAAAAATTTTCGAAATTTTAAATAATTGATATTTTGATAATTTTTATATATCATTTTGTTCAGCGTTTTATTGCGATTCCAATGAGCCCTCGCCTGATTTGAATTTTGCCGGTCTTCAAAAGTTATCGCTAAATAATGAAAAACTGATTTTACTGATAAAATTGATAATAGTCATTATTTTTATCAGGTTTCGCCATTTTCATGAAAACTACCGACCTTACCTCGTCGCGACGGTTCTTTTGATATATAAATCATTTCTATAGCTCTATTGAAACTCGAGTTATAGAATTTTTTATTCGAGTTTTAGAAGTTTCAGCTGAAAGCTTACTCAAAGAGGCTTAGGCTTAGGCTTAGGCTTAGGCTTAGGCTTAGGCTTAGGCTTAGGCTTAGGCTTAGGCTTAGGCTTAGGCTTAGGCTTAGGCTTAGGCTTAGGCTTAGGCTTAGGCTTAGGCTTAGGCTTAGGCTTAGGCTTAGGCTTAGGCTTAGGCTTAGGCTTAGGCTTAGGCTTAGGCTTAGGCTTAGGCTTAGGCTTAGGCTTAGGCTTAGGCTTAGGCTTAGGCTTAGGCTTAGGCTTAGGCTTAGGCTTAGGCTTAGGCTTAGGCTTAGGCTTAGGCTTAGGCTTAGGCTTAGGCTTAGGCTTAGGCTTAGGCTTAGGCTTAGGCTTAGGCTTAGGCTTAGGCTTAGGCTTAGGCTTAGGCTTAGGCTTAGGCTTAGGCTTAGGCTTAGGCTTAGGCTTAGGCTTAGGCTTAGGCTTAGGCTTAGGCTTAGGCTTAGGCTTAGGCTTAGGCTTAGGCTTAGGCTTAGGCTTAGGCTTAGGCTTAGGCTTAGGCTTAGGCTTAGGCTTAGGCTTAGGCTTAGGCTTAGGCTTAGGCTTAGGCTTAGGCTTAGGCTTAGGCTTAGGCTTAGGCTTAGGCTTAGGCTTAGGCTTAGGCTTAGGCTTAGGCTTAGGCTTAGGCTTAGGCTTAGGCTTAGGCTTAGGCTTAGGCTTAGGCTTAGGCTTAGGCTTAGGCTTAGGCTTAGGCTTAGGCTTAGGCTTAGGCTTAGGCTTAGGCTTAGGCTTAGGCTTAGGCTTAGGCTTAGGCTTAGGCTTAGGCTTAGGCTTAGGCTTAGGCTTAGGCTTAGGCTTAGGCTTAGGCTTAGGCTTAGGCTTAGGCTTAGGCTTAGGCTTAGGCTTAGGCTTAGGCTTAGGCTTAGGCTTAGGCTTAGGCTTAGGCTTAGGCTTAGGCTTAGGCTTAGGCTTAGGCTTAGGCTTAGGCTTAGGCTTAGGCTTAGGCTTAGGCTTAGGCTTAGGCTTAGGCTTAGGCTTAGGCTTAGGCTTAGGCTTAGGCTTAGGCTTAGGCTTAGGCTTAGGCTTAGGCTTAGGCTTAGGCTTAGGCTTAGGCTTAGGCTTAGGCTTAGGCTTAGGCTTAGGCTTAGGCTTAGGCTTAGGCTTAGGCTTAGGCTTAGGCTTAGGCTTAGGCTTAGGCTTAGGCTTAGGCTTAGGCTTAGGCTTAGGCTTAGGCTTAGGCTTAGGCTTAGGCTTAGGCTTAGGCTTAGGCTTAGGCTTAGGCTTAGGCTTAGGCTTAGGCTTAGGCTTAGGCTTAGGCTTAGGCTTAGGCTTAGGCTTAGGCTTAGGCTTAGGCTTAGGCTTAGGCTTAGGCTTAGGCTTAGGCTTAGGCTTAGGCTTAGGCTTAGGCTTAGGCTTAGGCTTAGGCTTAGGCTTAGGCTTAGGCTTAGGCTTAGGCTTAGGCTTAGGCTTAGGCTTAGGCTTAGGCTTAGGCTTAGGCTTAGGCTTAGGCTTAGGCTTAGGCTTAGGCTTAGGCTTAGGCTTAGGCTTAGGCTTAGGCTTAGGCTTAGGCTTAGGCTTAGGCTTAGGCTTAGGCTTAGGCTTAGGCTTAGGCTTAGGCTTAGGCTTAGGCTTAGGCTTAGGCTTAGGCTTAGGCTTAGGCTTAGGCTTAGGCTTAGGCTTAGGCTTAGGCTTAGGCTTAGGCTTAGGCTTAGGCTTAGGCTTAGGCTTAGGCTTAGGCTTAGGCTTAGGCTTAGGCTTAGGCTTAGGCTTAGGCTTAGGCTTAGGCTTAGGCTTAGGCTTAGGCTTAGGCTTAGGCTTAGGCTTAGGCTTAGGCTTAGGCTTAGGCTTAGGCTTAGGCTTAGGCTTAGGCTTAGGCTTAGGCTTAGGCTTAGGCTTAGGCTTAGGCTTAGGCTTAGGCTTAGGCTTAGGCTTAGGCTTAGGCTTAGGCTTAGGCTTAGGCTTAGGCTTAGGCTTAGGCTTAGGCTTAGGCTTAGGCTTAGGCTTAGGCTTAGGCTTAGGCTTAGGCTTAGGCTTAGGCTTAGGCTTAGGCTTAGGCTTAGGCTTAGGCTTAGGCTTAGGCTTAGGCTTAGGCTTAGGCTTAGGCTTAGGCTTAGGCTTAGGCTTAGGCTTAGGCTTAGGCTTAGGCTTAGGCTTAGGCTTAGGCTTAGGCTTAGGCTTAGGCTTAGGCTTAGGCTTAGGCTTAGGCTTAGGCTTAGGCTTAGGCTTAGGCTTAGGCTTAGGCTTAGGCTTAGGCTTAGGCTTAGGCTTAGGCTTAGGCTTAGGCTTAGGCTTAGGCTTAGGCTTAGGCTTAGGCTTAGGCTTAGGCTTAGGCTTAGGCTTAGGCTTAGGCTTAGGCTTAGGCTTAGGCTTAGGCTTAGGCTTAGGCTTAGGCTTAGGCTTAGGCTTAGGCTTAGGCTTAGGCTTAGGCTTAGGCTTAGGCTTAGGCTTAGGCTTAGGCTTAGGCTTAGGCTTAGGCTTAGGCTTAGGCTTAGGCTTAGGCTTAGGCTTAGGCTTAGGCTTAGGCTTAGGCTTAGGCTTAGGCTTAGGCTTAGGCTTAGGCTTAGGCTTAGGCTTAGGCTTAGGCTTAGGCTTAGGCTTAGGCTTAGGCTTAGGCTTAGGCTTAGGCTTAGGCTTAGGCTTAGGCTTAGGCTTAGGCTTAGGCTTAGGCTTAGGCTTAGGCTTAGGCTTAGGCTTAGGCTTAGGCTTAGGCTTAGGCTTAGGCTTAGGCTTAGGCTTAGGCTTAGGCTTAGGCTTAGGCTTAGGCTTAGGCTTAGGCTTAGGCTTAGGCTTAGGCTTAGGCTTAGGCTTAGGCTTAGGCTTAGGCTTAGGCTTAGGCTTAGGCTTAGGCTTAGGCTTAGGCTTAGGCTTAGGCTTAGGCTTAGGCTTAGGCTTAGGCTTAGGCTTAGGCTTAGGCTTAGGCTTAGGCTTAGGCTTAGGCTTAGGCTTAGGCTTAGGCTTAGGCTTAGGCTTAGGCTTAGGCTTAGGCTTAGGCTTAGGCTTAGGCTTAGGCTTAGGCTTAGGCTTAGGCTTAGGCTTAGGCTTAGGCTTAGGCTTAGGCTTAGGCTTAGGCTTAGGCTTAGGCTTAGGCTTAGGCTTAGGCTTAGGCTTAGGCTTAGGCTTAGGCTTAGGCTTAGGCTTAGGCTTAGGCTTAGGCTTAGGCTTAGGCTTAGGCTTAGGCTTAGGCTTAGGCTTAGGCTTAGGCTTAGGCTTAGGCTTAGGCTTAGGCTTAGGCTTAGGCTTAGGCTTAGGCTTAGGCTTAGGCTTAGGCTTAGGCTTAGGCTTAGGCTTAGGCTTAGGCTTAGGCTTAGGCTTAGGCTTAGGCTTAGGCTTAGGCTTAGGCTTAGGCTTAGGCTTAGGCTTAGGCTTAGGCTTAGGCTTAGGCTTAGGCTTAGGCTTAGGCTTAGGCTTAGGCTTAGGCTTAGGCTTAGGCTTAGGCTTAGGCTTAGGCTTAGGCTTAGGCTTAGGCTTAGGCTTAGGCTTAGGCTTAGGCTTAGGCTTAGGCTTAGGCTTAGGCTTAGGCTTAGGCTTAGGCTTAGGCTTAGGCTTAGGCTTAGGCTTAGGCTTAGGCTTAGGCTTAGGCTTAGGCTTAGGCTTAGGCTTAGGCTTAGGCTTAGGCTTAGGCTTAGGCTTAGGCTTAGGCTTAGGCTTAGGCTTAGGCTTAGGCTTAGGCTTAGGCTTAGGCTTAGGCTTAGGCTTAGGCTTAGGCTTAGGCTTAGGCTTAGGCTTAGGCTTAGGCTTAGGCTTAGGCTTAGGCTTAGGCTTAGGCTTAGGCTTAGGCTTAGGCTTAGGCTTAGGCTTAGGCTTAGGCTTAGGCTTAGGCTTAGGCTTAGGCTTAGGCTTAGGCTTAGGCTTAGGCTTAGGCTTAGGCTTAGGCTTAGGCTTAGGCTTAGGCTTAGGCTTAGGCTTAGGCTTAGGCTTAGGCTTAGGCTTAGGCTTAGGCTTAGGCTTAGGCTTAGGCTTAGGCTTAGGCTTAGGCTTAGGCTTAGGCTTAGGCTTAGGCTTAGGCTTAGGCTTAGGCTTAGGCTTAGGCTTAGGCTTAGGCTTAGGCTTAGGCTTAGGCTTAGGCTTAGGCTTAGGCTTAGGCTTAGGCTTAGGCTTAGGCTTAGGCTTAGGCTTAGGCTTAGGCTTAGGCTTAGGCTTAGGCTTAGGCTTAGGCTTAGGCTTAGGCTTAGGCTTAGGCTTAGGCTTAGGCTTAGGCTTAGGCTTAGGCTTAGGCTTAGGCTTAGGCTTAGGCTTAGGCTTAGGCTTAGGCTTAGGCTTAGGCTTAGGCTTAGGCTTAGGCTTAGGCTTAGGCTTAGGCTTAGGCTTAGGCTTAGGCTTAGGCTTAGGCTTAGGCTTAGGCTTAGGCTTAGGCTTAGGCTTAGGCTTAGGCTTAGGCTTAGGCTTAGGCTTAGGCTTAGGCTTAGGCTTAGGCTTAGGCTTAGGCTTAGGCTTAGGCTTAGGCTTAGGCTTAGGCTTAGGCTTAGGCTTAGGCTTAGGCTTAGGCTTAGGCTTAGGCTTAGGCTTAGGCTTAGGCTTAGGCTTAGGCTTAGGCTTAGGCTTAGGCTTAGGCTTAGGCTTAGGCTTAGGCTTAGGCTTAGGCTTAGGCTTAGGCTTAGGCTTAGGCTTAGGCTTAGGCTTAGGCTTAGGCTTAGGCTTAGGCTTAGGCTTAGGCTTAGGCTTAGGCTTAGGCTTAGGCTTAGGCTTAGGCTTAGGCTTAGGCTTAGGCTTAGGCTTAGGCTTAGGCTTAGGCTTAGGCTTAGGCTTAGGCTTAGGCTTAGGCTTAGGCTTAGGCTTAGGCTTAGGCTTAGGCTTAGGCTTAGGCTTAGGCTTAGGCTTAGGCTTAGGCTTAGGCTTAGGCTTAGGCTTAGGCTTAGGCTTAGGCTTAGGCTTAGGCTTAGGCTTAGGCTTAGGCTTAGGCTTAGGCTTAGGCTTAGGCTTAGGCTTAGGCTTAGGCTTAGGCTTAGGCTTAGGCTTAGGCTTAGGCTTAGGCTTAGGCTTAGGCTTAGGCTTAGGCTTAGGCTTAGGCTTAGGCTTAGGCTTAGGCTTAGGCTTAGGCTTAGGCTTAGGCTTAGGCTTAGGCTTAGGCTTAGGCTTAGGCTTAGGCTTAGGCTTAGGCTTAGGCTTAGGCTTAGGCTTAGGCTTAGGCTTAGGCTTAGGCTTAGGCTTAGGCTTAGGCTTAGGCTTAGGCTTAGGCTTAGGCTTAGGCTTAGGCTTAGGCTTAGGCTTAGGCTTAGGCTTAGGCTTAGGCTTAGGCTTAGGCTTAGGCTTAGGCTTAGGCTTAGGCTTAGGCTTAGGCTTAGGCTTAGGCTTAGGCTTAGGCTTAGGCTTAGGCTTAGGCTTAGGCTTAGGCTTAGGCTTAGGCTTAGGCTTAGGCTTAGGCTTAGGCTTAGGCTTAGGCTTAGGCTTAGGCTTAGGCTTAGGCTTAGGCTTAGGCTTAGGCTTAGGCTTAGGCTTAGGCTTAGGCTTAGGCTTAGGCTTAGGCTTAGGCTTAGGCTTAGGCTTAGGCTTAGGCTTAGGCTTAGGCTTAGGCTTAGGCTTAGGCTTAGGCTTAGGCTTAGGCTTAGGCTTAGGCTTAGGCTTAGGCTTAGGCTTAGGCTTAGGCTTAGGCTTAGGCTTAGGCTTAGGCTTAGGCTTAGGCTTAGGCTTAGGCTTAGGCTTAGGCTTAGGCTTAGGCTTAGGCTTAGGCTTAGGCTTAGGCTTAGGCTTAGGCTTAGGCTTAGGCTTAGGCTTAGGCTTAGGCTTAGGCTTAGGCTTAGGCTTAGGCTTAGGCTTAGGCTTAGGCTTAGGCTTAGGCTTAGGCTTAGGCTTAGGCTTAGGCTTAGGCTTAGGCTTAGGCTTAGGCTTAGGCTTAGGCTTAGGCTTAGGCTTAGGCTTAGGCTTAGGCTTAGGCTTAGGCTTAGGCTTAGGCTTAGGCTTAGGCTTAGGCTTAGGCTTAGGCTTAGGCTTAGGCTTAGGCTTAGGCTTAGGCTTAGGCTTAGGCTTAGGCTTAGGCTTAGGCTTAGGCTTAGGCTTAGGCTTAGGCTTAGGCTTAGGCTTAGGCTTAGGCTTAGGCTTAGGCTTAGGCTTAGGCTTAGGCTTAGGCTTAGGCTTAGGCTTAGGCTTAGGCTTAGGCTTAGGCTTAGGCTTAGGCTTAGGCTTAGGCTTAGGCTTAGGCTTAGGCTTAGGCTTAGGCTTAGGCTTAGGCTTAGGCTTAGGCTTAGGCTTAGGCTTAGGCTTAGGCTTAGGCTTAGGCTTAGGCTTAGGCTTAGGCTTAGGCTTAGGCTTAGGCTTAGGCTTAGGCTTAGGCTTAGGCTTAGGCTTAGGCTTAGGCTTAGGCTTAGGCTTAGGCTTAGGCTTAGGCTTAGGCTTAGGCTTAGGCTTAGGCTTAGGCTTAGGCTTAGGCTTAGGCTTAGGCTTAGGCTTAGGCTTAGGCTTAGGCTTAGGCTTAGGCTTAGGCTTAGGCTTAGGCTTAGGCTTAGGCTTAGGCTTAGGCTTAGGCTTAGGCTTAGGCTTAGGCTTAGGCTTAGGCTTAGGCTTAGGCTTAGGCTTAGGCTTAGGCTTAGGCTTAGGCTTAGGCTTAGGCTTAGGCTTAGGCTTAGGCTTAGGCTTAGGCTTAGGCTTAGGCTTAGGCTTAGGCTTAGGCTTAGGCTTAGGCTTAGGCTTAGGCTTAGGCTTAGGCTTAGGCTTAGGCTTAGGCTTAGGCTTAGGCTTAGGCTTAGGCTTAGGCTTAGGCTTAGGCTTAGGCTTAGGCTTAGGCTTAGGCTTAGGCTTAGGCTTAGGCTTAGGCTTAGGCTTAGGCTTAGGCTTAGGCTTAGGCTTAGGCTTAGGCTTAGGCTTAGGCTTAGGCTTAGGCTTAGGCTTAGGCTTAGGCTTAGGCTTAGGCTTAGGCTTAGGCTTAGGCTTAGGCTTAGGCTTAGGCTTAGGCTTAGGCTTAGGCTTAGGCTTAGGCTTAGGCTTAGGCTTAGGCTTAGGCTTAGGCTTAGGCTTAGGCTTAGGCTTAGGCTTAGGCTTAGGCTTAGGCTTAGGCTTAGGCTTAGGCTTAGGCTTAGGCTTAGGCTTAGGCTTAGGCTTAGGCTTAGGCTTAGGCTTAGGCTTAGGCTTAGGCTTAGGCTTAGGCTTAGGCTTAGGCTTAGGCTTAGGCTTAGGCTTAGGCTTAGGCTTAGGCTTAGGCTTGGCTTAGGCTTAGGCTTAGGCTTAGGCTTAGGCTTAGGCTTAGGCTTAGGCTTAGGCTTAGGCTTAGGCTTAGGCTTAGGCTTAGGCTTAGGCTTAGGCTTAGGCTTAGGCTTAGGCTTAGGCTTAGGCTTAGGCTTAGGCTTAGGCTTAGGCTTAGGCTTAGGCTTAGGCTTAGGCTTAGGCTTAGGCTTAGGCTTAGGCTTAGGCTTAGGCTTAGGCTTAGGCTTAGGCTTAGGCTTAGGCTTAGGCTTAGGCTTAGGCTTAGGCTTAGGCTTAGGCTTAGGCTTAGGCTTAGGCTTAGGCTTAGGCTTAGGCTTAGGCTTAGG
>CAXIWO010000008.1:0-139808 GCA_964036255.1 Caenorhabditis virilis | reverse complement strand
CCTAAGCCTAAGCCTAAGCCTAAGCCTAAGCCTAAGCCTAAGCCTAAGCCTAAGCCTAAGCCTAAGCCTAAGCCTAAGCCTAAGCCTAAGCCTAAGCCTAAGCCTAAGCCTAAGCCTAAGCCTAAGCCTAAGCCTAAGCCTAAGCCTAAGCCTAAGCCTAAGCCTAAGCCTAAGCCTAAGCCTAAGCCTAAGCCTAAGCCTAAGCCTAAGCCTAAGCCTAAGCCTAAGCCTAAGCCTAAGCCTAAGCCTAAGCCTAAGCCTAAGCCTAAGCCTAAGCCTAAGCCTAAGCCTAAGCCTAAGCCTAAGCCTAAGCCTAAGCCTAAGCCTAAGCCTAAGCCTAAGCCTAAGCCTAAGCCTAAGCCTAAGCCTAAGCCTAAGCCTAAGCCTAAGCCTAAGCCTAAGCCTAAGCCTAAGCCTAAGCCTAAGCCTAAGCCTAAGCCTAAGCCTAAGCCTAAGCCTAAGCCTAAGCCTAAGCCTAAGCCTAAGCCTAAGCCTAAGCCTAAGCCTAAGCCTAAGCCTAAGCCTAAGCCTAAGCCTAAGCCTAAGCCTAAGCCTAAGCCTAAGCCTAAGCCTAAGCCTAAGCCTAAGCCTAAGCCTAAGCCTAAGCCTAAGCCTAAGCCTAAGCCTAAGCCTAAGCCTAAGCCTAAGCCTAAGCCTAAGCCTAAGCCTAAGCCTAAGCCTAAGCCTAAGCCTAAGCCTAAGCCTAAGCCTAAGCCTAAGCCTAAGCCTAAGCCTAAGCCTAAGCCTAAGCCTAAGCCTAAGCCTAAGCCTAAGCCTAAGCCTAAGCCTAAGCCTAAGCCTAAGCCTAAGCCTAAGCCTAAGCCTAAGCCTAAGCCTAAGCCTAAGCCTAAGCCTAAGCCTAAGCCTAAGCCTAAGCCTAAGCCTAAGCCTAAGCCTAAGCCTAAGCCTAAGCCTAAGCCTAAGCCTAAGCCTAAGCCTAAGCCTAAGCCTAAGCCTAAGCCTAAGCCTAAGCCTAAGCCTAAGCCTAAGCCTAAGCCTAAGCCTAAGCCTAAGCCTAAGCCTAAGCCTAAGCCTAAGCCTAAGCCTAAGCCTAAGCCTAAGCCTAAGCCTAAGCCTAAGCCTAAGCCTAAGCCTAAGCCTAAGCCTAAGCCTAAGCCTAAGCCTAAGCCTAAGCCTAAGCCTAAGCCTAAGCCTAAGCCTAAGCCTAAGCCTAAGCCTAAGCCTAAGCCTAAGCCTAAGCCTAAGCCTAAGCCTAAGCCTAAGCCTAAGCCTAAGCCTAAGCCTAAGCCTAAGCCTAAGCCTAAGCCTAAGCCTAAGCCTAAGCCTAAGCCTAAGCCTAAGCCTAAGCCTAAGCCTAAGCCTAAGCCTAAGCCTAAGCCTAAGCCTAAGCCTAAGCCTAAGCCTAAGCCTAAGCCTAAGCCTAAGCCTAAGCCTAAGCCTAAGCCTAAGCCTAAGCCTAAGCCTAAGCCTAAGCCTAAGCCTAAGCCTAAGCCTAAGCCTAAGCCTAAGCCTAAGCCTAAGCCTAAGCCTAAGCCTAAGCCTAAGCCTAAGCCTAAGCCTAAGCCTAAGCCTAAGCCTAAGCCTAAGCCTAAGCCTAAGCCTAAGCCTAAGCCTAAGCCTAAGCCTAAGCCTAAGCCTAAGCCTAAGCCTAAGCCTAAGCCTAAGCCTAAGCCTAAGCCTAAGCCTAAGCCTAAGCCTAAGCCTAAGCCTAAGCCTAAGCCTAAGCCTAAGCCTAAGCCTAAGCCTAAGCCTAAGCCTAAGCCTAAGCCTAAGCCTAAGCCTAAGCCTAAGCCTAAGCCTAAGCCTAAGCCTAAGCCTAAGCCTAAGCCTAAGCCTAAGCCTAAGCCTAAGCCTAAGCCTAAGCCTAAGCCTAAGCCTAAGCCTAAGCCTAAGCCTAAGCCTAAGCCTAAGCCTAAGCCTAAGCCTAAGCCTAAGCCTAAGCCTAAGCCTAAGCCTAAGCCTAAGCCTAAGCCTAAGCCTAAGCCTAAGCCTAAGCCTAAGCCTAAGCCTAAGCCTAAGCCTAAGCCTAAGCCTAAGCCTAAGCCTAAGCCTAAGCCTAAGCCTAAGCCTAAGCCTAAGCCTAAGCCTAAGCCTAAGCCTAAGCCTAAGCCTAAGCCTAAGCCTAAGCCTAAGCCTAAGCCTAAGCCTAAGCCTAAGCCTAAGCCTAAGCCTAAGCCTAAGCCTAAGCCTAAGCCTAAGCCTAAGCCTAAGCCTAAGCCTAAGCCTAAGCCTAAGCCTAAGCCTAAGCCTAAGCCTAAGCCTAAGCCTAAGCCTAAGCCTAAGCCTAAGCCTAAGCCTAAGCCTAAGCCTAAGCCTAAGCCTAAGCCTAAGCCTAAGCCTAAGCCTAAGCCTAAGCCTAAGCCTAAGCCTAAGCCTAAGCCTAAGCCTAAGCCTAAGCCTAAGCCTAAGCCTAAGCCTAAGCCTAAGCCTAAGCCTAAGCCTAAGCCTAAGCCTAAGCCTAAGCCTAAGCCTAAGCCTAAGCCTAAGCCTAAGCCTAAGCCTAAGCCTAAGCCTAAGCCTAAGCCTAAGCCTAAGCCTAAGCCTAAGCCTAAGCCTAAGCCTAAGCCTAAGCCTAAGCCTAAGCCTAAGCCTAAGCCTAAGCCTAAGCCTAAGCCTAAGCCTAAGCCTAAGCCTAAGCCTAAGCCTAAGCCTAAGCCTAAGCCTAAGCCTAAGCCTAAGCCTAAGCCTAAGCCTAAGCCTAAGCCTAAGCCTAAGCCTAAGCCTAAGCCTAAGCCTAAGCCTAAGCCTAAGCCTAAGCCTAAGCCTAAGCCTAAGCCTAAGCCTAAGCCTAAGCCTAAGCCTAAGCCTAAGCCTAAGCCTAAGCCTAAGCCTAAGCCTAAGCCTAAGCCTAAGCCTAAGCCTAAGCCTAAGCCTAAGCCTAAGCCTAAGCCTAAGCCTAAGCCTAAGCCTAAGCCTAAGCCTAAGCCTAAGCCTAAGCCTAAGCCTAAGCCTAAGCCTAAGCCTAAGCCTAAGCCTAAGCCTAAGCCTAAGCCTAAGCCTAAGCCTAAGCCTAAGCCTAAGCCTAAGCCTAAGCCTAAGCCTAAGCCTAAGCCTAAGCCTAAGCCTAAGCCTAAGCCTAAGCCTAAGCCTAAAATGCCTAAACCCAAATGGCGTGGCTAGCGCCTCAGCTAACGCTGAGGCGCTAAGCCACGCCTAAGCCTAAGCCTAAGCCTAAGCCTAAGCCTAAGCCTAAGCCTAAGCCTAAGCCTAAGCCTAAGCCTAAGCCTAAGCCTAAGCCTAAGCCTAAGCCTAAGCCTAAGCCTAAGCCTAAGCCTAAGCCTAAGCCTAAGCCTAAGCCTAAGCCTAAGCCTAAGCCTAAGCCTAAGCCTAAGCCTAAGCCTAAGCCTAAGCCTAAGCCTAAGCCTAAGCCTAAGCCTAAGCCTAAGCCTAAGCCTAAGCCTAAGCCTAAGCCTAAGCCTAAGCCTAAGCCTAAGCCTAAGCCTAAGCCTAAGCCTAAGCCTAAGCCTAAGCCTAAGCCTAAGCCTAAGCCTAAGCCTAAGCCTAAGCCTAAGCCTAAGCCTAAGCCTAAGCCTAAGCCTAAGCCTAAGCCTAAGCCTAAGCCTAAGCCTAAGCCTAAGCCTAAGCCTAAGCCTAAGCCTAAGCCTAAGCCTAAGCCTAAGCCTAAGCCTAAGCCTAAGCCTAAGCCTAAGCCTAAGCCTAAGCCTAAGCCTAAGCCTAAGCCTAAGCCTAAGCCTAAGCCTAAGCCTAAGCCTAAGCCTAAGCCTAAGCCTAAGCCTAAGCCTAAGCCTAAGCCTAAGCCTAAGCCTAAGCCTAAGCCTAAGCCTAAGCCTAAGCCTAAGCCTAAGCCTAAGCCTAAGCCTAAGCCTAAGCCTAAGCCTAAGCCTAAGCCTAAGCCAAAGCCTAAGCCTAAGCCTAAGCCTAAGCCTAAGCCTAAGCCTAAGCCTAAGCCTAAGCCTAAGCCTAAGCCTAAGCCTAAGCCTAAGCCTAAGCCTAAGCCTAAGCCTAAGCCTAAGCCTAAGCCTAAGCCTAAGCCTAAGCCTAAGCCTAAGCCTAAGCCTAAGCCTAAGCCTAAGCCTAAGCCTAAGCCTAAGCCTAAGCCTAAGCCTAAGCCTAAGCCTAAGCCTAAGCCTAAGCCTAAGCCTAAGCCTAAGCCTAAGCCTAATTCGCTAAAATGCCTAAACCCAAATGGCGTGGCTAGCGCCTCAGCTAACGCTGAGGCGCTAAGCCACGCCTAAGCCTAAGCCTAAGCCTAAGCCTAAGCCTAATGCCTAAACCCAAATGGCGTGGCTAGCGCCGGAGCTAACGCTCCGGCGCTAAGCCACGCCTAAGCCTAACCCGCCTTCGGCGGGGTCCGCCTAACGGCGGTGGTGTTTTCTTTTTTCCCCCCGCCTTCGGCGGGGTCCGCCTATCGGCGGTTGTTGTGTCCTTAAACAGGGTGTCGAACTCCGAGCGTTTGGGACTAAGCCTTTTTTGAAGGAATGTTATTTTAAGTTGGGTTTCCAAGAACATGGTGTCGAACTTCTCATTCTAGTATGATTGCTTCGGATGATGCTAAGCATCATCCCAAGATGTGATTTGGGTTTATAGTGTCAAAGTAATGAAAGTAGTGAAATCAACGAGACCCTCGCCTTCGGCGAGGTGTTGTTATCCTGGCTCAAAGCACGGACCGTGACACAAAGTGAAAGTAATGAAAGTAGTGAAATCAACGAGACCCTCGCCTTCGGCGAGGACCGCCTACGGCGGTGGTAATGTCCTGGCTCAAAGCACGGACCGTGACACAATGTGAAAGTAAGGAAAGTAGTGAAATCAACGAGACCCTCGCCTTCGGCGAGGACCGCCTACGGCGGTGGTAATGTCCTGGCTCAAAGCACGGCCCGTGACACAAAGTGAAAGTAATGAAAGTAGTGAAATCAACAAGACCCTCGCCTTCGGCGAGGGTGGTGTTGTCCTAGCGTAATCTCGCGGACCCGTGATGTGAACCCAAATCGCCGGCTTTATGTACACTCTGATATCAACTGTAAGATGTTGTGCGCACTTGGTATTTTTGGGGCGCAAAATAAAATGTGTGGAAAAAAGTTTAAAAATATGAAAGTAGACGCGAAGTTAGTTGTAAGGTTGAGCGCAAAGTTCAAGTCACTGGGCAATGGAGTATTAACGTTGGATAAATGTGAGAACTTTTGCAAAGCCGCTGCGCTTCGCTCCGCGTCTTTGCCAAATTTCGGACATTTATCCAACGTTAATATTCCAATGCACAACCTATCGTGATGGGTCGCTTCGCGACCCATTTCAATATGACTTATCAAGAAACTATGTGGGCAAATAGTGTTTTTGGGGCGCAAAAAATGAGTCGGAAAAAAGTTTAAAAATATGAAAGTAGACGCGAAGTTAGTTGTAAGGTTGAGCGCAAAGTTCAAGTCACTGGGCAATGGAGTATTAACGTTGGATAAATGTGAGAACTTTTGCAAAGCCGCTGCGCTTCGCTCCGCGTCTTTGCCAAATTTCGGACATTTATCCAACGTTAATATTCCAATGCACAAACTATCGTGATGGGTCGCTTCGCGACCCATTTCAATATGACTTATCAAGAAACTATGTGGGGAAATAGTGTTTTTGGGGCACAAAAAATGAGTCGGAAAAAAGTTTAAAAATATGAAAGTAGACGCGAAGATAGTTGTAAGGTTGAGCGCAAAGTTCAAGTCACTGGGCAATGGAGTATTAACGTTGGATAAATGTGAGAACTTTTGCAAAGCCGCTGCGCTTCGCTCCGCGTCTTTGCCAAATTTCGGACATTTATCCAACGTTAATATTCCAATGCACAAACTATCGTTATGGGTCGCTTCGCGACCCATTTCAATATGATTTCAGTTGTAAGACTTGTGGTTCCAAACTTCACAGCAGTTTGGAGTACATAAAGCCGGCGATTTGGGTTCACATCACGGGTCCGCGAGATTACGCTAGGACAACACCACCCTCGCCGAAGGCGAGGGTCTTGTTGATTTCACTACTTTCATTACTTTCACTTTGTGTCACGGGCCGTGCTTTGAGCCAGGACATTACCACCGCCGTAGGCGGTCCTCGCCGAAGGCGAGGGTCTCGTTGATTTCACTACTTTCCTTACTTTCACATTGTGTCACGGTCCGTGCTTTGAGCCAGGACATTACCACCGCCGTAGGCGGTCCTCGCCGAAGGCGAGGGTCTCGTTGATTTCACTACTTTCATTACTTTCACTTTGTGTCACGGTCCGTGCTTTGAGCCAGGATAACAACACCTCGCCGAAGGCGAGGGTCTCGTTGATTTCACTACTTTCATTACTTTGACACTATAAACCCAAATCACATCTTGGGATGATGCTTAGCATCATCCGAAGCAATCATACTAGAATGAGAAGTTCGACACCATGTTCTTGGAAACCCAACTTAAAATAACATTCCTTCAAAAAAGGCTTAGTCCCAAACGCTCGGAGTTCGACACCCTGTTTAAGGACACAACAACCGCCGATAGGCGGACCCCGCCGAAGGCGGGGGGAAAAAAGAAAACACCACCGCCGTTAGGCGGACCCCGCCGAAGGCGGGACATCCTATGTCAGTACTTTACTGGATTTAAGTTCAATTGAATGAACGGGGAACTAAAAAAAATGAGAACTGTACAAATGAAGTTTGGAGTATGTAACCGCCGCGGCGTGATTTTCGTGTCTGAAAAAATTCAAAAAAATGTTAGCTTTAGTCTGAAGACAAAAGGATCTGAAAGATGAAGTGAATAAACGGGGAACTAAAAAAATGAGAACTGTAAAAATGAAGTTTGGAGTATGTAACCGCCTCGGCGTGATTTTCAGAGTCTGAAAAAATTCAAAAAATTGTTCAGCTTTGAAGATAAATGGATCCGAACTATCAAGTGAATAAACGAGGAACTAAAAAAATTAGAAAAATACAGAAGAAGTATTGAGTATGTAACCGCCTCGGCGTGATTTCCCGTGTTTGAAAAAATTCCAAAACTTTCTTTTTTAAAATTTAAGACATATATCTTGAAAAGCAACAGGTCAGAGTATTTTTACCGTTATCAGCATAAAATTACGGTTAGTTTGACATATCACACATAATTTTTCGATGATTTTAATTTTTTTATCAAAATTTCGCAATAGTTTCGAAAATTCGAAAAAATTTCAAAATTTTCAGTTTTTCATTTAGACATATAGAACACAAAATTCTGAACATGACGCATTATTTTGTTTTCCGCAGAAACCCCAAATTCCATGAGAAATTGCCATTTGAACGAGTGTGTGCGCTCTTTCGCTCTTGCGGAGGACGAAAATTACAGATTTTTCAAAATTAGAGATTTTCAGATTTTTTTTTCATATTGAGCAAGTTCAGAGACTGGTCTATGTCACCCACTAATTTGTTTTCCATTATTGACATGTTTTCCATGAGAAATTCAGCGTTGAACTAGTGTGTGCGCTCTTTAATGCAAACGGAGGACCAAAATAACGGATTTTTTCAAAATTGAAGAATTCAAACTTTTTTTTTCATAGTGAGCAAGTTCAGAGACTGGTCTATAACACCCACGAATCGGTTTTCCATAATTGACATATTTTCCATGAGAAATTCAGCGTCAAAGGTGTGTGTGCGCTCTTTGAGTAAGCTTTCAGCTGAAACTTCTAAAACTCGAATAAAAAATTCTATAACTCGAGTTTCAATAGAGCTATAGAAATGATTTATATATCAAAAGAACCGTCGCGACGAGGTAATGTCAGTAGTTTTCATGAAAATGACGAAACCTGATGATAATCACGACTTTTATCAATTTTATCAGTAAAATCAGCTTTTCATTATTTGATGATAACTTTTGAAGACCGGCAAAATTCAAATCAGGCGAGAGCTCATTGAAATCGCAATAAAACGCTTAACAGAATCATATGAAAAAATTATCAAAATATCAATTATTTAAAATTTCGAAATTATTTTTTTTGAACATTGATAAATTGATAACTCGTTAACAGATAAAGATACAGAGCTATAATTAGGCTTAAAATAATCGCATCGTCATGACGAACAATATGATACTAATAACAGGTATGATTGCTCAAGTTTTTACAAAACTCATATTATCAGTGGATATTGATAAGCCTGATTACGAAAAGCCCGACGATCGATTTTGCTAAAAATTTGTCCGTAGAGGTTATTAGGCATGGCGAATCGTTTAAAAATAGTCTGGTTAAAAAAAAATGCGCCAATTTTTTGATAATCAGATAGTGATAAAAATAGGTCCTACTGATAAGGAATTCTTAAACTGATAAGCACTGATAATATGATGATCATTAGTATCATTCGATAGCGCATGATTTCTGCTTTCATATGGTGTATGGAGTTCATCCAGATTCTGATATGCTGATCAGTTATCAGCCAAAAACCAAAATGCTGATAATTTCGTGATAAGATAACTCGAAAACGTATAGTTTGTCGGCGAGTTTCCAATTGATTATGATGTAACTCGCGGCTGCGCATAACATATCAAAAATAAATCAAAATCGTACGTTCTCCTCTCCTGATATGGAGAAAAACGTGTTCACTGATAACGCTGATAAAATGATAATGCCGCTGATAACAGTGATGATTATATTTGTTAGATGCGTTTTTCAATTTGCAGTCGATTAAAAGTAGTTAGAAGGTCGTACGACAATTTGTTCGCGAGTTATGATGGAAAAGGTGCATTTTCAGCGAAATTTTGTCCGGGCCATAAGTCCGCGAGTTTTGGAGATGGAGGTGGAGTTTAACGAGGTTTTTTTATTTTTTTTTTATTATCTATCGAATGATATAGTTGTTAGGCGGTGGATCTCAAATTCGCTAAAATGCCTAAACCCAAATGGCGTGGCTAGCGCCGGAGCTAACGCTCCGGCGCTAAGCCACGCCTAAGCCTAAGCCAAACATAAGTCCGCGAGTTTTGGAGATGGAGGTGGAGTTTAACGAGGTTTTTTTATTTTTTTTTTATTATCTATCGAATGATATAGTTGTTAGGCGGTGGATCTCAAATTCGCTAAAATGCCTAAACCCAAATGGCGTGGCTAGCGCCTCAGCTAACGCTGAGGCGCTAAGCCACGCCTAAGCCTAAGCCTAAAATGCCTAAACCCAAATGGCGTGGCTAGCGCCGGAGCTAACGCTCCGGCGCTAAGCCACGCCTAAGCCTAACATTTTTACAGTTCTCATTTTTTTAGTTCCCCGTTTATTCACTTCATCTTTCAGATCCTTTTGTCTTCAGACTAAAGCTAACATTTTTTTGAATTTTTTCAGACACGAAAATCACGCCGCGGCGGTTACATACTCCAAACTTCATTTGTACAGTTCTCATTTTTTTTAGTTCCCCGTTCATTCAATTGAACTTAAATCCAGTAAAGTACTGACATAGGATGTCCCGCCTTCGGCGGGGTCCGCCTAACGGCGGTGGTGTTTTCTTTTTTCCCCCCGCCTTCGGCGGGGTCCGCCTATCGGCGGTTGTTGTGTCCTTAAACAGGGTGTCGAACTCCGAGCGTTTGGGACTAAGCCTTTTTTGAAGGAATGTTATTTTAAGTTGGGTTTCCAAGAACATGGTGTCGAACTTCTCATTCTAGTATGATTGCTTCGGATGATGCTAAGCATCATCCCAAGATGTGATTTGGGTTTATAGTGTCAAAGTAATGAAAGTAGTGAAATCAACGAGACCCTCGCCTTCGGCGAGGTGTTGTTATCCTGGCTCAAAGCACGGACCGTGACACAAAGTGAAAGTAATGAAAGTAGTGAAATCAACGAGACCCTCGCCTTCGGCGAGGACCGCCTACGGCGGTGGTAATGTCCTGGCTCAAAGCACGGACCGTGACACAATGTGAAAGTAAGGAAAGTAGTGAAATCAACGAGACCCTCGCCTTCGGCGAGGACCGCCTACGGCGGTGGTAATGTCCTGGCTCAAAGCACGGCCCGTGACACAAAGTGAAAGTAATGAAAGTAGTGAAATCAACAAGACCCTCGCCTTCGGCGAGGGTGGTGTTGTCCTAGCGTAATCTCGCGGACCCGTGATGTGAACCCAAATCGCCGGCTTTATGTACACTCTGATATCAACTGTAAGATGTTGTGCGCACTTGGTATTTTTGGGGCGCAAAATAAAATGTGTGGAAAAAAGTTTAAAAATATGAAAGTAGACGCGAAGTTAGTTGTAAGGTTGAGCGCAAAGTTCAAGTCACTGGGCAATGGAGTATTAACGTTGGATAAATGTGAGAACTTTTGCAAAGCCGCTGCGCTTCGCTCCGCGTCTTTGCCAAATTTCGGACATTTATCCAACGTTAATATTCCAATGCACAACCTATCGTGATGGGTCGCTTCGCGACCCATTTCAATATGACTTATCAAGAAACTATGTGGGGAAATAGTGTTTTTGGGGCACAAAAAATGAGTCGGAAAAAAGTTTAAAAATATGAAAGTAGACGCGAAGATAGTTGTAAGGTTGAGCGCAAAGTTCAAGTCACTGGGCAATGGAGTATTAACGTTGGATAAATGTGAGAACTTTTGCAAAGCCGCTGCGCTTCGCTCCGCGTCTTTGCCAAATTTCGGACATTTATCCAACGTTAATATTCCAATGCACAAACTATCGTTATGGGTCGCTTCGCGACCCATTTCAATATGATTTCAGTTGTAAGACTTGTGGTTCCAAACTTCACAGCAGTTTGGAGTACATAAAGCCGGCGATTTGGGTTCACATCACGGGTCCGCGAGATTACGCTAGGACAACACCACCCTCGCCGAAGGCGAGGGTCTTGTTGATTTCACTACTTTCATTACTTTCACTTTGTGTCACGGGCCGTGCTTTGAGCCAGGACATTACCACCGCCGTAGGCGGTCCTCGCCGAAGGCGAGGGTCTCGTTGATTTCACTACTTTCCTTACTTTCACATTGTGTCACGGTCCGTGCTTTGAGCCAGGACATTACCACCGCCGTAGGCGGTCCTCGCCGAAGGCGAGGGTCTCGTTGATTTCACTACTTTCATTACTTTCACTTTGTGTCACGGTCCGTGCTTTGAGCCAGGATAACAACACCTCGCCGAAGGCGAGGGTCTCGTTGATTTCACTACTTTCATTACTTTGACACTATAAACCCAAATCACATCTTGGGATGATGCTTAGCATCATCCGAAGCAATCATACTAGAATGAGAAGTTCGACACCATGTTCTTGGAAACCCAACTTAAAATAACATTCCTTCAAAAAAGGCTTAGTCCCAAACGCTCGGAGTTCGACACCCTGTTTAAGGACACAACAACCGCCGATAGGCGGACCCCGCCGAAGGCGGGGGGAAAAAAGAAAACACCACCGCCGTTAGGCGGACCCCGCCGAAGGCGGGACATCCTATGTCAGTACTTTACTGGATTTAAGTTCAATTGAATGAACGGGGAACTAAAAAAAATGAGAACTGTACAAATGAAGTTTGGAGTATGTAACCGCCGCGGCGTGATTTTCGTGTCTGAAAAAATTCAAAAAAATGTTAGCTTTAGTCTGAAGACAAAAGGATCTGAAAGATGAAGTGAATAAACGGGGAACTAAAAAAATGAGAACTGTAAAAATGAAGTTTGGAGTATGTAACCGCCTCGGCGTGATTTTCAGAGTCTGAAAAAATTCAAAAAATTGTTCAGCTTTGAAGATAAATGGATCCGAACTATCAAGTGAATAAACGAGGAACTAAAAAAATTAGAAAAATACAGAAGAAGTATTGAGTATGTAACCGCCTCGGCGTGATTTCCCGTGTTTGAAAAAATTCCAAAACTTTCTTTTTTAAAATTTAAGACATATATCTTGAAAAGCAACAGGTCAGAGTATTTTTACCGTTATCAGCATAAAATTACGGTTAGTTTGACATATCACACATAATTTTTCGATGATTTTAATTTTTTTATCAAAATTTCGCAATAGTTTCGAAAATTCGAAAAAATTTCAAAATTTTCAGTTTTTCATTTAGACATATAGAACACAAAATTCTGAACATGACGCATTATTTTGTTTTCGCCAGAAACCTCAAATTCCATGAGAAATTGCCATTTGAACGAGTGTGTGCGCTCTTTCGCTCTTGCGGAGGACGAAAATTACAGATTTTTCAAAATTAGAGATTTTCAGAATTTTTTTTCATATTGAGCAAGTTCAGAGACTGGTCTATATCACCCACTAATTAGTTTTTCATAATTGGCATGTTTTCTATGAGAAATTCAGCGTCGAAGGTGTGTGTGCGCTCTTTGAGTAAGCTTTCAGCTGAAACTTCTAAAACTCGAATAAAAAATTCTATAACTCGAGTTTTAATCTAGCTACAAAAATGATTTATATACCAAACGAACCGTCGTGACGAGGTAATGTCAGTAGTTTTCAAGAAAATGGCGAAAACTGATGATAATCACGACTTTTATCAATTTTATCAGTAAAAAGGACCTTTCCATTATTTAATGATAACTTTTGAAGATCGGCAAAATTCATAACACACTATAGCTCATTGGAATCGCAATAAAACGCTTAACAAAATCGTATGAAAAAATTATCAAAATATCAGTTATTTAAAATTTCGAAATTATTTTTTTTGAACATTGATAAATTGATAACTCGTTATCAGATGAAGCTACAGAGCTCAGAATAGGCTTAAAATGATCGCATCATAAAGGCGAACAACATGATAGTAATATCGACCATGAGAGCTAAAATTTTTTCAAAACTGATAAATTGATAAGCTGATTATGAAAAAACTGCCTGTTCGATTTTAATGAAACTTGGGAGTTAAGGGTTTTCGAATACGCTGAATCTTTTAAGAGATTTAGAAAAAATCCTATGCAGGAGTTTTGGAGATACTGAAACACTGATAAAACTGATAAGGAATTTTGGCACTGATAAGGAGAAAAAAGTAGTCACGTCATATATCAATCGATAGCGCGCACAGTCCGCTTTAATTCCTTAGTAGATCGTTAAGTAGTATTTTGATCTGTTGACGCGTTATCAGCGGAAAACTGAAATGCTGATAAATTTGTGATAACGTAACTCCGTGAATTTGGGTTTACCTGAAAGTGGTTAACTGATTCGGATGTAGTTTCACCACACGCACAACATATCCAAAAAGATCCCGGATCCCTTGGTTGCTTCTCCTGGCAGCTCGAAAAACGTGTTCACTGATAACGCTGATAAAATGATAATGTCACTGATAACAGTGATGATTATATTTTTTAGATGCGTTTTTGAATTTGCAGTCGATTAAAAGTAGTTAGAAGGTCGTACGACAATTTGTTCGCGAGTTATGATGGAAAAAGTGCATTTTCAGCGAAATTTTGTCCGGGCCATAAGTCCGCGAGTTTTGAAGATGGAGGTGGGGTTTAACGTGACTTTTTTCATTTTTTTTTATTATCTATCGAATGATATAGTTGTTAGGCGGTGTATCTTAAATTCGCTAAAATGCCTAAACCCAAATGGCGTGGCTAGCGCCTCAGCTAACGCTGAGGCGCTAAGCCACGCCTAAGCCTAAATTCAAAAAAATGTTAGCTTTAGTCTGAAGACAAAAGGATCTGAAAGATGAAGTGAATAAACGGGGAACTAAAAAAATGAGAACTGTAAAAATGAAGTTTGGAGTATGTAACCGCCTCGGCGTGATTTTCAGAGTCTGAAAAAATTCAAAAAATTGTTCAGCTTTGAAGATAAATGGATCCGAACTATCAAGTGAATAAACGAGGAACTAAAAAAATTAGAAAAATACAGAAGAAGTATTGAGTATGTAACCGCCTCGGCGTGATTTCCCGTGTTTGAAAAAATTCCAAAACTTTCTTTTTTAAAATTTAAGACATATATCTTGAAAAGCAACAGGTCAGAGTATTTTTACCGTTATCAGCATAAAATTACGGTTAGTTTGACATATCACACATAATTTTTCGATGATTTTAATTTTTTTATCAAAATTTCGCAATAGTTTCGAAAATTCGAAAAAATTTCAAAATTTTCAGTTTTTCATTTAGACATATAGAACACAAAATTCTGAACATGACGCATTATTTTGTTTTCGCCAGAAACCTCAAATTCCATGAGAAATTGCCATTTGAACGAGTGTGTGCGCTCTTTCGCTCTTGCGGAGGACGAAAATTACAGATTTTTCAAAATTAGAGATTTTCAGAATTTTTTTTCATATTGAGCAAGTTCAGAGACTGGTCTATATCACCCACTAATTAGTTTTTCATAATTGGCATGTTTTCTATGAGAAATTCAGCGTCGAAGGTGTGTGTGCGCTCTTTGAGTAAGCTTTCAGCTGAAACTTCTAAAACTCGAATAAAAAATTCTATAACTCGAGTTTTAATCTAGCTACAAAAATGATTTATATACCAAACGAACCGTCGTGACGAGGTAATGTCAGTAGTTTTCAAGAAAATGGCGAAAACTGATGATAATCACGACTTTTATCAATTTTATCAGTAAAAAGGACCTTTCCATTATTTAATGATAACTTTTGAAGATCGGCAAAATTCATAACACACTATAGCTCATTGGAATCGCAATAAAACGCTTAACAAAATCGTATGAAAAAATTATCAAAATATCAGTTATTTAAAATTTCGAAATTATTTTTTTTGAACATTGATAAATTGATAACTCGTTATCAGATGAAGCTACAGAGCTCAGAATAGGCTTAAAATGATCGCATCATAAAGGCGAACAACATGATAGTAATATCGACCATGAGAGCTAAAATTTTTTCAAAACTGATAAATTGATAAGCTGATTATGAAAAAACTGCCTGTTCGATTTTAATGAAACTTGGGAGTTAAGGGTTTTCGAATACGCTGAATCTTTTAAGAGATTTAGAAAAAATCCTATGCAGGAGTTTTGGAGATACTGAAACACTGATAAAACTGATAAGGAATTTTGGCACTGATAAGGAGAAAAAAGTAGTCACGTCATATATCAATCGATAGCGCGCACAGTCCGCTTTAATTCCTTAGTAGATCGTTAAGTAGTATTTTGATCTGTTGACGCGTTATCAGCGGAAAACTGAAATGCTGATAAATTTGTGATAACGTAACTCCGTGAATTTGGGTTTACCTGAAAGTGGTTAACTGATTCGGATGTAGTTTCACCACACGCACAACATATCCAAAAAGATCCCGGATCCCTTGGTTGCTTCTCCTGGCAGCTCGAAAAACGTGTTCACTGATAACGCTGATAAAATGATAATGTCACTGATAACAGTGATGATTATATTTTTTAGATGCGTTTTTGAATTTGCAGTCGATTAAAAGTAGTTAGAAGGTCGTACGACAATTTGTTCGCGAGTTATGATGGAAAAAGTGCATTTTCAGCGAAATTTTGTCCGGGCCATAAGTCCGCGAGTTTTGAAGATGGAGGTGGGGTTTAACGTGACTTTTTTCATTTTTTTTTATTATCTATCGAATGATATAGTTGTTAGGCGGTGTATCTTAAATTCGCTAAAATGCCTAAACCCAAATGGCGTGGCTAGCGCCTCAGCTAACGCTGAGGCGCTAAGCCACGCCTAAGCCTAAGCCTAATAAACCCAAATGGCGTGGCTAGCGCCTCAGCTAACGCTGAGGCGCTAAGCCACGCCTAAGCCTAAGCCTAATGGTGTTTTCTTTTTTCCCCCCGCCTTCGGCGGGGTCCGCCTATCGGCGGTTGTTGTGTCCTTAAACAGGGTGTCGAACTCCGAGCGTTTGGGACTAAGCCTTTTTTGAAGGAATGTTATTTTAAGTTGGGTTTCCAAGAACATGGTGTCGAACTTCTCATTCTAGTATGATTGCTTCGGATGATGCTAAGCATCATCCCAAGATGTGATTTGGGTTTATAGTGTCAAAGTAATGAAAGTAGTGAAATCAACGAGACCCTCGCCTTCGGCGAGGTGTTGTTATCCTGGCTCAAAGCACGGACCGTGACACAAAGTGAAAGTAATGAAAGTAGTGAAATCAACGAGACCCTCGCCTTCGGCGAGGACCGCCTACGGCGGTGGTAATGTCCTGGCTCAAAGCACGGACCGTGACACAATGTGAAAGTAAGGAAAGTAGTGAAATCAACGAGACCCTCGCCTTCGGCGAGGACCGCCTACGGCGGTGGTAATGTCCTGGCTCAAAGCACGGCCCGTGACACAAAGTGAAAGTAATGAAAGTAGTGAAATCAACAAGACCCTCGCCTTCGGCGAGGGTGGTGTTGTCCTAGCGTAATCTCGCGGACCCGTGATGTGAACCCAAATCGCCGGCTTTATGTACACTCTGATATCAACTGTAAGATGTTGTGCGCACTTGGTATTTTTGGGGCGCAAAATAAAATGTGTGGAAAAAAGTTTAAAAATATGAAAGTAGACGCGAAGTTAGTTGTAAGGTTGAGCGCAAAGTTCAAGTCACTGGGCAATGGAGTATTAACGTTGGATAAATGTGAGAACTTTTGCAAAGCCGCTGCGCTTCGCTCCGCGTCTTTGCCAAATTTCGGACATTTATCCAACGTTAATATTCCAATGCACAACCTATCGTGATGGGTCGCTTCGCGACCCATTTCAATATGACTTATCAAGAAACTATGTGGGCAAATAGTGTTTTTGGGGCGCAAAAAATGAGTCGGAAAAAAGTTTAAAAATATGAAAGTAGACGCGAAGTTAGTTGTAAGGTTGAGCGCAAAGTTCAAGTCACTGGGCAATGGAGTATTAACGTTGGATAAATGTGAGAACTTTTGCAAAGCCGCTGCGCTTCGCTCCGCGTCTTTGCCAAATTTCGGACATTTATCCAACGTTAATATTCCAATGCACAAACTATCGTGATGGGTCGCTTCGCGACCCATTTCAATATGACTTATCAAGAAACTATGTGGGGAAATAGTGTTTTTGGGGCACAAAAAATGAGTCGGAAAAAAGTTTAAAAATATGAAAGTAGACGCGAAGATAGTTGTAAGGTTGAGCGCAAAGTTCAAGTCACTGGGCAATGGAGTATTAACGTTGGATAAATGTGAGAACTTTTGCAAAGCCGCTGCGCTTCGCTCCGCGTCTTTGCCAAATTTCGGACATTTATCCAACGTTAATATTCCAATGCACAAACTATCGTTATGGGTCGCTTCGCGACCCATTTCAATATGATTTCAGTTGTAAGACTTGTGGTTCCAAACTTCACAGCAGTTTGGAGTACATAAAGCCGGCGATTTGGGTTCACATCACGGGTCCGCGAGATTACGCTAGGACAACACCACCCTCGCCGAAGGCGAGGGTCTTGTTGATTTCACTACTTTCATTACTTTCACTTTGTGTCACGGGCCGTGCTTTGAGCCAGGACATTACCACCGCCGTAGGCGGTCCTCGCCGAAGGCGAGGGTCTCGTTGATTTCACTACTTTCCTTACTTTCACATTGTGTCACGGTCCGTGCTTTGAGCCAGGACATTACCACCGCCGTAGGCGGTCCTCGCCGAAGGCGAGGGTCTCGTTGATTTCACTACTTTCATTACTTTCACTTTGTGTCACGGTCCGTGCTTTGAGCCAGGATAACAACACCTCGCCGAAGGCGAGGGTCTCGTTGATTTCACTACTTTCATTACTTTGACACTATAAACCCAAATCACATCTTGGGATGATGCTTAGCATCATCCGAAGCAATCATACTAGAATGAGAAGTTCGACACCATGTTCTTGGAAACCCAACTTAAAATAACATTCCTTCAAAAAAGGCTTAGTCCCAAACGCTCGGAGTTCGACACCCTGTTTAAGGACACAACAACCGCCGATAGGCGGACCCCGCCGAAGGCGGGGGGAAAAAAGAAAACACCACCGCCGTTAGGCGGACCCCGCCGAAGGCGGGACATCCTATGTCAGTACTTTACTGGATTTAAGTTCAATTGAATGAACGGGGAACTAAAAAAAATGAGAACTGTACAAATGAAGTTTGGAGTATGTAACCGCCGCGGCGTGATTTTCGTGTCTGAAAAAATTCAAAAAAATGTTAGCTTTAGTCTGAAGACAAAAGGATCTGAAAGATGAAGTGAATAAACGGGGAACTAAAAAAATGAGAACTGTAAAAATGAAGTTTGGAGTATGTAACCGCCTCGGCGTGATTTTCAGAGTCTGAAAAAATTCAAAAAATTGTTCAGCTTTGAAGATAAATGGATCCGAACTATCAAGTGAATAAACGAGGAACTAAAAAAATTAGAAAAATACAGAAGAAGTATTGAGTATGTAACCGCCTCGGCGTGATTTCCCGTGTTTGAAAAAATTCCAAAACTTTCTTTTTTAAAATTTAAGACATATATCTTGAAAAGCAACAGGTCAGAGTATTTTTACCGTTATCAGCATAAAATTACGGTTAGTTTGACATATCACACATAATTTTTCGATGATTTTAATTTTTTTATCAAAATTTCGCAATAGTTTCGAAAATTCGAAAAAATTTCAAAATTTTCAGTTTTTCATTTAGACATATAGAACACAAAATTCTGAACATGACGCATTATTTTGTTTTCCGCAGAAACCCCAAATTCCATGAGAAATTGCCATTTGAACGAGTGTGTGCGCTCTTTCGCTCTTGCGGAGGACGAAAATTACAGATTTTTCAAAATTAGAGATTTTCAGATTTTTTTTTCATATTGAGCAAGTTCAGAGACTGGTCTATGTCACCCACTAATTTGTTTTCCATTATTGACATGTTTTCCATGAGAAATACAGCGTCAAAGGTGTGTGTGCGCTCTTTGAGTAAGCTTTCAGCTGAAACTTCTAAAACTCGAATAAAATATTCTATAACTCGAGTTTTAATAGAGCTATAGAAATGATTTATATATCAAAAGAACCGTCGCGACGAGGTAAGGTCGGTAGTTTTCATGAAAATGACGAAACCTGATGATAATCACGACTTTTATCAATTTTATCAGTAAAATCAGCTTTTCATTATTTGATGATAACTTTTGAAGACCGGCAAAATTCAAATCAGGCGAGAGCTCATTGAAATCGCAATAAAACGCTTAACAGAATCATATGAAAAAATTATCAAAATATCAATTATTTAAAATTTCGAAATTATTTTTTTTGAACATTGATAAATTGATAACTCGTTAACAGATAAAGATACAGAGCTATAATTAGGCTTAAAATAATCGCATCGTCATGACGAACAATATGATACTAATAACAGGTATGATTGCTCAAGTTTTTACAAAACTCATATTATCAGTGGATATTGATAAGCCTGATTACGAAAAGCCCGACGATCGATTTTGCTAAAAATTTGTCCGTAGAGGTTATTAGGCATGGCGAATCGTTTAAAAATAGTCTGGTTAAAAAAAAATGCGCCAATTTTTTGATAATCAGATAGTGATAAAAATAGGTCCTACTGATAAGGAATTCTTAAACTGATAAGCACTGATAATATGATGATCATTAGTATCATTCGATAGCGCATGATTTCTGCTTTCATATGGTGTATGGAGTTCATCCAGATTCTGATATGCTGATCAGTTATCAGCCAAAAACCAAAATGCTGATAATTTCGTGATAAGATAACTCGAAAACGTATAGTTTGTCGGCGAGTTTCCAATTGATTATGATGTAACTCGCGGCTGCGCATAACATATCAAAATTAAATCAAAATCGTACGTTTGCGAATCCTGATATGGAGAAAAACGTATTCACTGATAACGCTGATAAAATGATAATGCCGCTGATAACAGTGATGATTATATTTTTTAGATGCGTTTTTCAATTTGCAGTCGATTAAAAGTAGTTAGAAGGTCGTACGACAATTTGTTCGCGAGTTATGATGGAAAAGGTGCATTTTCAGCGAAATTTTGTCCGGGCCATAAGTCCGCGAGTTTTGGAGATGGAGGAGGAGTTTAACGAGGTTTTTTTATTTTTTTTTTATTATCTATCGAATGATATAGTTGTTAGGCGGTGGATCTCAAATTCGCTAAAATGCCTAAACCCAAATGGCGTGGCTAGCGCCGGAGCTAACGCTCCGGCGCTAAGCCACGCCTAAGCCTAAGTCCCGCCTTCGGCGGGGTCCGCCTAACGGCGGTGGTGTTTTCTTTTTTCCCCCCGCCTTCGGCGGGGTCCGCCTATCGGCGGTTGTTGTGTCCTTAAACAGGGTGTCGAACTCCGAGCGTTTGGGACTAAGCCTTTTTTGAAGGAATGTTATTTTAAGTTGGGTTTCCAAGAACATGGTGTCGAACTTCTCATTCTAGTATGATTGCTTCGGATGATGCTAAGCATCATCCCAAGATGTGATTTGGGTTTATAGTGTCAAAGTAATGAAAGTAGTGAAATCAATGAGACCCTCGCCTTCGGCGAGGTGATGTTATCCTGGCTCAAAGCACGGACCGTGACACAAAGTGAAAGTAATGAAAGTAGTGAAATCAACGAGACCCTCGCCTTCGGCGAGGTGATGTTATCCTGGCTCAAAGCACGGACCGTGACACAAAGTGAAAGTAATGAAAGTAGTGAAATCAATGAGACCCTCGCCTTCGGCGAGGACCGCCTAGCGGCGGTGGTGTTATCCTGGCTCAAAGCACGGACCGTGACACAAAGTGAAAGTAAGGAAAGTAGTGAAATCAACGAGACCCTCGCCTTCGGCGAGGACCGCCTACGGCGGTGGTAATGTCCTGGCTCAAAGCACGGACCGTGACACAAAGTGAAAGTAATGAAAGCAGCGAAATCAACAAGACCCTCGCCTTCGGCGAGGGTGGTGTTGTCCTAGCGTAATCTCGCGGACCCGTGATGTGAACCCAAATCGCCGGCTTTATGTACACTCTGATATCAACTGTAAGATGTTGTGCGCACCTGGTATTTTTGGGGCGCAAAATAAAATGTGTGGAAAAAAGTTTAAAAATATGAAAGTAGAAGCGGAATTAGTTGTAGGGTTGAGCGCAAAGTCCAAGTCACTGGGCAATGGAGTATTAACGTTGGATAAATGTGAGAACTTTTGCAAAGCCGCTGCGCTTCGCTCCGCGTCTTTGCCAAATTTCGGACATTTATCCAACGTTAATATTCCAATGCACAAACTATCGTTATGGGTCGCTTCGCGACCCATTTCAATATTACTTTTTAAGTAACTATGTGGGCACAACTCTGATATCGACTGTAAGATGTTGTGCGCACCTGGTATTTTGGGGCGCAAAATAACATGTGTTTAAAAAAGTTTAAAAATATGAAAGTAGACGCGAAGTTAGTTGTATGGTTGAGCGCAAAGTTCAAGTCACTGGGCAATGGAGTATTAACGTTGGATAAATGTGAGAACTTTTGCAAAGCCGCTGCGCTTCGCTCCGCGTCTTTGCCAAATTTCGGACATTTATCCAACGTTAATATTCCAATGCACAAACTATCGTTATGGGTCGCTTCGCGACCCATTTCAATATGATTTCAGTTGTAACACTTGTGGTTCCAAACTTCACAGCAGTTTGGAGTACATAAAGCCGGCGATTTGGGTTCACATCACGGGTCCGCGAGATTACGCTAGGACAACACCACCCTCGCCGAAGGCGAGGGTCTTGTTGATTTCGCTGCTTTCATTACTTTCACTTTGTGTCACGGTCCGTGCTTTGAGCCAGGACATTACCACCGCCGTAGGCGGTCCTCGCCGAAGGCGAGGGTCTCGTTGATTTCACTACTTTCCTTACTTTCACTTTGTGTCACGGTCCGTGCTTTGAGCCAGGATAACACCACCGCCGCTAGGCGGTCCTCGCCGAAGGCGAGGGTCTCATTGATTTCACTACTTTCATTACTTTCACTTTGTGTCACGGTCCGTGCTTTGAGCCAGGATAACATCACCTCGCCGAAGGCGAGGGTCTCGTTGATTTCACTACTTTCATTACTTTCACTTTGTGTCACGGTCCGTGCTTTGAGCCAGGATAACATCACCTCGCCGAAGGCGAGGGTCTCATTGATTTCACTACTTTCATTACTTTGACACTATAAACCCAAATCACATCTTGGGATGATGCTTAGCATCATCCGAAGCAATCATACTAGAATGAGAAGTTCGACACCATGTTCTTGGAAACCCAACTTAAAATAACATTCCTTCAAAAAAGGCTTAGTCCCAAACGCTCGGAGTTCGACACCCTGTTTAAGGACACAACAACCGCCGATAGGCGGACCCCGCCGAAGGCGGGGGGAAAAAAGAAAACACCACCGCCGTTAGGCGGACCCCGCCGAAGGCGGGACATCTTATGTCAGTACTTTCCTGGATTTAAGTTCAACTGAATGAACGGGGAACTAAAGAAATGAGAACTGTGCAAATGAAGTTTGGAGTATGTAACCGCCGCGGCGTGATTTTCGTGTCTGAAAAAAATCAAAAAAATTTCAGCTTTAGTTTGAAGAGAAAAGGATCTGAAAGATGAAGTGAATAAACGGGGAACTAAAAAAATGAGAACTGTAAAAATGAAATTTGCAGTACGTAACCGCCTCGGCGTGATTTCCCGTGTTTAAAAAAATTCCAAAACATTTTTTTTTTAATTTAAGACGTATATCGTGAAAAACAACAGGTCAGAGTATTTTTCCCGTTATCAGCATAAAATTACGGTTAGTTTGACATATCACACATAATTTTTTGATGATTTTAATTTTTTTATCAAAATTTCGCAATAGTTTCGAAAATTCGAAAAAATTTCAAAATTTTCAGTTTTTCATTTAGACATATAGAAAACAAAATTCTGAACATGACACATTATTTTGTTTTCCCCAGAAACCTCAAATTCCATGAGAAATTGCCATTTGAACGAGTGTGTGCGCTCTTTCGTTCTTGCGGAGGACGAAAATTACAGATTTTTCAAAATTAGAGATTTTCAGAATTTTTTTTCATATTGAGCAAGTTCAGAGTCTGGTCTATATCACCCACTAATTTGTTTTCCATTATTGGCATGTTTTCCATGAGAAATTCAGCGTTGAACTAGTGTGTGCGCTCTTTAATGCAAGCGGAGGACGAAAATAACGGATTTTTTCAAAATTGAAGAATTCAAAATTTTTTTTTCATAGTGAGCAAGTTCAGAGACTGGTCTATATCACCCACGAATCGGTTTTCCATAATTGACATATTTTCCATGAGAAATTCAGCGTCAAAGGTGTGTGTGCGCTCTTTGAGTAAGCTTTCAGCTGAAACTTCTAAAACTCGAATAAAAAATTCTATAACTCGAGTTTCAATAGAGCTGTAGAAATGATTTATATATCAAAAGAACCGTCGCGACGAGGTAAGGTCGGTAGTTTTCATGAAAATGGCGAAACCTGATAAAAATAATGACTATTATCAATTTTATCAGTAAAATCAGTTTTTCATTATTTAGCGATAACTTTTGAAGACCGGCAAAATTCAAATCACGCGAGAGCTCGTTGGAATCGCAATAAAACGCTTAACAAAACGATATATAAAAATTATCAAAATATCAATTATTTAAAATTTCGAAATTATTTTTTTTGAACATTGATAAATTGATAACTCCTTATCAGATGAAGATACAGGGCTATAATTAGGCTTAAAATAATCGCAGCATCATGGCGAACAATATGATACTAATATCGGTTATGATTGCTCACGTTTTTTCAAAACACGTTTTATCAGCGGAAATTGATAAGCCTGATTACGAAAAGCCCGACGATCGATTTTGCTAAAAATTTGTCCATAGAGGTTATTAGGCATGGCGAATCGTTTAAAAATAGTCTGGTTCAAAAAAAAAGGGCCAGTTTTTTGATAATCAGAAGGTGATAAAAGTAGGTCATATTGATAAGGAATTCTTAAACTGATAAGCACAGATAATATGATGATCATTAGTATCATTCGATAGCGCATGACTTCTGCTTTCATATGATTTAAAGCGTTCATCCAGATTCTGATATGCTGATCAGTTATCAGCCGAAAATCAAAATGCTGATAATTTCGTGATAAGGTAAATCACTGAAAGTTCAATTTGCTGAGCGGATTCAACTGATTCGGATGAAGCTTAGTGACGTGCACAACATATCCGAAAAAATCCCGAATCGGTAGGGCTCCTCTCCGGGCAGCTCGAAAAACGTGTTTGCTGATAACGCTGATAAAATGATAATGCCGCTGATAACAGTGATGATTATATTTGTTAGATGCGTTTTTGAATTTGCAGTCGATTAAAAGTAGTTAGAAGGTCGTACGACGATCAGGTCGCGAGTTATGATGGAAAAAGTGCATTTTCAGCGAAATTTTGTCCGGGCCATAAGTCCGCGAGTTTTGAAGATGGAGGTGGGGTTTAACGTGATTTTTTTCATTTTTTTTTATTATCTATCGAATGATATAGTTGTTAGGCGGTGTATCTCAAATTCGCTAAAATGCCTAAACCCAAATGGCGTGGCTAGCGCCGGAGCTAACGCTCCGGCGCTAAGCCACGCCTAAGCCTAATTTTAGTTCCCCGTTCATTCAATTGAACTTAAATCCAGTAAAGTACTGACATAGGATGTCCCGCCTTCGGCGGGGTCCGCCTAACGGCGGTGGTGTTTTCTTTTTTCCCCCCGCCTTCGGCGGGGTCCGCCTATCGGCGGTTGTTGTGTCCTTAAACAGGGTGTCGAACTCCGAGCGTTTGGGACTAAGCCTTTTTTGAAGGAATGTTATTTTAAGTTGGGTTTCCAAGAACATGGTGTCGAACTTCTCATTCTAGTATGATTGCTTCGGATGATGCTAAGCATCATCCCAAGATGTGATTTGGGTTTATAGTGTCAAAGTAATGAAAGTAGTGAAATCAACGAGACCCTCGCCTTCGGCGAGGTGTTGTTATCCTGGCTCAAAGCACGGACCGTGACACAAAGTGAAAGTAATGAAAGTAGTGAAATCAACGAGACCCTCGCCTTCGGCGAGGACCGCCTACGGCGGTGGTAATGTCCTGGCTCAAAGCACGGACCGTGACACAATGTGAAAGTAAGGAAAGTAGTGAAATCAACGAGACCCTCGCCTTCGGCGAGGACCGCCTACGGCGGTGGTAATGTCCTGGCTCAAAGCACGGCCCGTGACACAAAGTGAAAGTAATGAAAGTAGTGAAATCAACAAGACCCTCGCCTTCGGCGAGGGTGGTGTTGTCCTAGCGTAATCTCGCGGACCCGTGATGTGAACCCAAATCGCCGGCTTTATGTACACTCTGATATCAACTGTAAGATGTTGTGCGCACTTGGTATTTTTGGGGCGCAAAATAAAATGTGTGGAAAAAAGTTTAAAAATATGAAAGTAGACGCGAAGTTAGTTGTAAGGTTGAGCGCAAAGTTCAAGTCACTGGGCAATGGAGTATTAACGTTGGATAAATGTGAGAACTTTTGCAAAGCCGCTGCGCTTCGCTCCGCGTCTTTGCCAAATTTCGGACATTTATCCAACGTTAATATTCCAATGCACAACCTATCGTGATGGGTCGCTTCGCGACCCATTTCAATATGACTTATCAAGAAACTATGTGGGCAAATAGTGTTTTTGGGGCGCAAAAAATGAGTCGGAAAAAAGTTTAAAAATATGAAAGTAGACGCGAAGTTAGTTGTAAGGTTGAGCGCAAAGTTCAAGTCACTGGGCAATGGAGTATTAACGTTGGATAAATGTGAGAACTTTTGCAAAGCCGCTGCGCTTCGCTCCGCGTCTTTGCCAAATTTCGGACATTTATCCAACGTTAATATTCCAATGCACAAACTATCGTGATGGGTCGCTTCGCGACCCATTTCAATATGACTTATCAAGAAACTATGTGGGGAAATAGTGTTTTTGGGGCACAAAAAATGAGTCGGAAAAAAGTTTAAAAATATGAAAGTAGACGCGAAGATAGTTGTAAGGTTGAGCGCAAAGTTCAAGTCACTGGGCAATGGAGTATTAACGTTGGATAAATGTGAGAACTTTTGCAAAGCCGCTGCGCTTCGCTCCGCGTCTTTGCCAAATTTCGGACATTTATCCAACGTTAATATTCCAATGCACAAACTATCGTTATGGGTCGCTTCGCGACCCATTTCAATATGATTTCAGTTGTAAGACTTGTGGTTCCAAACTTCACAGCAGTTTGGAGTACATAAAGCCGGCGATTTGGGTTCACATCACGGGTCCGCGAGATTACGCTAGGACAACACCACCCTCGCCGAAGGCGAGGGTCTTGTTGATTTCACTACTTTCATTACTTTCACTTTGTGTCACGGGCCGTGCTTTGAGCCAGGACATTACCACCGCCGTAGGCGGTCCTCGCCGAAGGCGAGGGTCTCGTTGATTTCACTACTTTCCTTACTTTCACATTGTGTCACGGTCCGTGCTTTGAGCCAGGACATTACCACCGCCGTAGGCGGTCCTCGCCGAAGGCGAGGGTCTCGTTGATTTCACTACTTTCATTACTTTCACTTTGTGTCACGGTCCGTGCTTTGAGCCAGGATAACAACACCTCGCCGAAGGCGAGGGTCTCGTTGATTTCACTACTTTCATTACTTTGACACTATAAACCCAAATCACATCTTGGGATGATGCTTAGCATCATCCGAAGCAATCATACTAGAATGAGAAGTTCGACACCATGTTCTTGGAAACCCAACTTAAAATAACATTCCTTCAAAAAAGGCTTAGTCCCAAACGCTCGGAGTTCGACACCCTGTTTAAGGACACAACAACCGCCGATAGGCGGACCCCGCCGAAGGCGGGGGGAAAAAAGAAAACACCACCGCCGTTAGGCGGACCCCGCCGAAGGCGGGACATCCTATGTCAGTACTTTACTGGATTTAAGTTCAATTGAATGAACGGGGAACTAAAAAAAATGAGAACTGTACAAATGAAGTTTGGAGTATGTAACCGCCGCGGCGTGATTTTCGTGTCTGAAAAAATTCAAAAAAATGTTAGCTTTAGTCTGAAGACAAAAGGATCTGAAAGATGAAGTGAATAAACGGGGAACTAAAAAAATGAGAACTGTAAAAATGAAGTTTGGAGTATGTAACCGCCTCGGCGTGATTTTCAGAGTCTGAAAAAATTCAAAAAATTGTTCAGCTTTGAAGATAAATGGATCCGAACTATCAAGTGAATAAACGAGGAACTAAAAAAATTAGAAAAATACAGAAGAAGTATTGAGTATGTAACCGCCTCGGCGTGATTTCCCGTGTTTGAAAAAATTCCAAAACTTTCTTTTTTAAAATTTAAGACATATATCTTGAAAAGCAACAGGTCAGAGTATTTTTACCGTTATCAGCATAAAATTACGGTTAGTTTGACATATCACACATAATTTTTCGATGATTTTAATTTTTTTATCAAAATTTCGCAATAGTTTCGAAAATTCGAAAAAATTTCAAAATTTTCAGTTTTTCATTTAGACATATAGAACACAAAATTCTGAACATGACGCATTATTTTGTTTTCCGCAGAAACCCCAAATTCCATGAGAAATTGCCATTTGAACGAGTGTGTGCGCTCTTTCGCTCTTGCGGAGGACGAAAATTACAGATTTTTCAAAATTAGAGATTTTCAGATTTTTTTTTCATATTGAGCAAGTTCAGAGACTGGTCTATGTCACCCACTAATTTGTTTTCCATTATTGACATGTTTTCCATGAGAAATTCAGCGTTGAACTAGTGTGTGCGCTCTTTCATAAAAGCGGAGGACCAAAATAACGGATTTTGTCAAAATTGAAGAATTCAAAATTTTTTTTTCATAGTGAGCAAGTTCAGAGGCTGGGCTATATCACCCACGAATCGGTTTTCCATAATTGATATATTTTCCATGAGAAATTCAGCGTTGAACTAGTGTGTGCGCTCTTTCATAAAAGCGGAGGACCAAAATAACGGATTTTGTCAAAATTGAAGAATTCAAAATTTTTTTTTCATAGTGAGCAAGTTCAGAGGCTGGGCTATATCACCCACGAATCGGTTTTCCATAATTGATATATTTTCCATGAGAAATTCAGCGTCAAAGGTGTGTGTGCGCTCTTTGAGTAAGCTTTCAGCTGAAACTTTTAAAACTCGAATAAAAAATTCTATAACTCGAGTTTCAATAGAGCTATCGAAATGATTTATATATCAAAAGAACCGTCGCGACGAGGTAAGGTCGGTAGTTTTCATGAAAATGGCGAAACCTGATAAAAATAATGACTTTTATCAATTTTATCAGTAAAATCAGCTTTTCGTTATTTAGCGATATCTTTTGAAGACCGGCAAAATTCAAATCAGGCGAGAGCTCGTTGGAATCGCAATAAAACGCTTAACAAAATCGTATGAAAAAATTATCAAAATATCAATTATTTAAAATTTCGAAATTATTTTTTTTGAACATTGATAAATTGATAACTCGTTAACAGATAAAGATACAGAGCTATAATTAGGCTTAAAATAATCGCATCGTCATGACGAACAATATGATACTAATAACAGGTATGATTGCTCAAGTTTTTACAAAACTCATATTATCAGTGGATATTGATAAGCCTGATTACGAAAAGCCCGACGATCGATTTTGCTAAAAATTTGTCCATAGAGGTTTTTAAGCATGTCAAATCGTTTAAAAATAGTCTGGTTAAAAAAAAATGCGCCAATTTTTTGATAATCAGATAGTGATAAAAGTAGGACCTACTGATAAGGATTTGTTGAACTGATAAGCATAGATAATATGATGATCATTAGTATCATTCGATAGCGCATGATTTCTGCTTTCATAAGGTGTATGGAGTTCATCCAGATTCTGATATGCTGATCAGTTATCAGCCAAAAACCAAAATGCTGATAATTTCGTGATAAGATAACTCGAAAACATATAGTTTGTCGGCGAGTTTCCAATTGATTATGATGTAACTCGCGGCTGCGCATAACATATCAAAATTAAATCAAAATCGTACGTTTGCGAATCCTGATATGGAGAAAAACGTATTCACTGATAACGCTGATAAAATGATAATGCCGCTGATAACAGTGATGATTATATTTTTTAGATGCGTTTTTCAATTTGCAGTCGATTAAAAGTAGTTAGAAGGTCGTACGACGATTTGTTCGCGAGTTATGATGGAAAAAGCGCGTTTTCAGCGAAATTTTGTCCGGGCCATAAGTCCGCGAGTTTTGGAGATGGAGGTGGAGTTTAACGAGGTTTTTTTATTTTTTTTTTATTATCTATCGAATGATATAGTTGTTAGGCGGTGGATCTCAAATTCGCTAAAATGCCTAAACCCAAATGGCGTGGCTAGCGCCGGAGCTAACGCTCCGGCGCTAAGCCACGCCTAAGCCTAATGGAGGTGGAGTTTAACGAGGTTTTTTTCTTTTTTTTTTATTGTCTATCGAATGATATAGTTGTTAGGCGGTGGATCTCAAATTCGCTAAAATGCCTAAACCCAAATGGCGTGGCTAGCGCCTCAGCTAACGCTGAGGCGCTAAGCCACGCCTAAGCCTAAGCCTAAGCCTAAGCCTAAGCCTAAGCCTAACGCTCCGGCGCTAAGCCACGCCTAAGCCTAAGCCTAAGCCTAATTCAGACTAAAGCTAACATTTTTTTGAATTTTTTCAGACACGAAAATCACGCCGCGGCGGTTACATACTCCAAACTTCATTTGTACAGTTCTCATTTTTTTTAGTTCCCCGTTCATTCAATTGAACTTAAATCCAGTAAAGTACTGACATAGGATGTCCCGCCTTCGGCGGGGTCCGCCTAACGGCGGTGGTGTTTTCTTTTTTCCCCCCGCCTTCGGCGGGGTCCGCCTATCGGCGGTTGTTGTGTCCTTAAACAGGGTGTCGAACTCCGAGCGTTTGGGACTAAGCCTTTTTTGAAGGAATGTTATTTTAAGTTGGGTTTCCAAGAACATGGTGTCGAACTTCTCATTCTAGTATGATTGCTTCGGATGATGCTAAGCATCATCCCAAGATGTGATTTGGGTTTATAGTGTCAAAGTAATGAAAGTAGTGAAATCAACGAGACCCTCGCCTTCGGCGAGGTGTTGTTATCCTGGCTCAAAGCACGGACCGTGACACAAAGTGAAAGTAATGAAAGTAGTGAAATCAACGAGACCCTCGCCTTCGGCGAGGACCGCCTACGGCGGTGGTAATGTCCTGGCTCAAAGCACGGACCGTGACACAATGTGAAAGTAAGGAAAGTAGTGAAATCAACGAGACCCTCGCCTTCGGCGAGGACCGCCTACGGCGGTGGTAATGTCCTGGCTCAAAGCACGGCCCGTGACACAAAGTGAAAGTAATGAAAGTAGTGAAATCAACAAGACCCTCGCCTTCGGCGAGGGTGGTGTTGTCCTAGCGTAATCTCGCGGACCCGTGATGTGAACCCAAATCGCCGGCTTTATGTACACTCTGATATCAACTGTAAGATGTTGTGCGCACTTGGTATTTTTGGGGCGCAAAATAAAATGTGTGGAAAAAAGTTTAAAAATATGAAAGTAGACGCGAAGTTAGTTGTAAGGTTGAGCGCAAAGTTCAAGTCACTGGGCAATGGAGTATTAACGTTGGATAAATGTGAGAACTTTTGCAAAGCCGCTGCGCTTCGCTCCGCGTCTTTGCCAAATTTCGGACATTTATCCAACGTTAATATTCCAATGCACAACCTATCGTGATGGGTCGCTTCGCGACCCATTTCAATATGATTTCAGTTGTAAGACTTGTGGTTCCAAACTTCACAGCAGTTTGGAGTACATAAAGCCGGCGATTTGGGTTCACATCACGGGTCCGCGAGATTACGCTAGGACAACACCACCCTCGCCGAAGGCGAGGGTCTTGTTGATTTCACTACTTTCATTACTTTCACTTTGTGTCACGGGCCGTGCTTTGAGCCAGGACATTACCACCGCCGTAGGCGGTCCTCGCCGAAGGCGAGGGTCTCGTTGATTTCACTACTTTCCTTACTTTCACATTGTGTCACGGTCCGTGCTTTGAGCCAGGACATTACCACCGCCGTAGGCGGTCCTCGCCGAAGGCGAGGGTCTCGTTGATTTCACTACTTTCATTACTTTCACTTTGTGTCACGGTCCGTGCTTTGAGCCAGGATAACAACACCTCGCCGAAGGCGAGGGTCTCGTTGATTTCACTACTTTCATTACTTTGACACTATAAACCCAAATCACATCTTGGGATGATGCTTAGCATCATCCGAAGCAATCATACTAGAATGAGAAGTTCGACACCATGTTCTTGGAAACCCAACTTAAAATAACATTCCTTCAAAAAAGGCTTAGTCCCAAACGCTCGGAGTTCGACACCCTGTTTAAGGACACAACAACCGCCGATAGGCGGACCCCGCCGAAGGCGGGGGGAAAAAAGAAAACACCACCGCCGTTAGGCGGACCCCGCCGAAGGCGGGACATCCTATGTCAGTACTTTACTGGATTTAAGTTCAATTGAATGAACGGGGAACTAAAAAAAATGAGAACTGTACAAATGAAGTTTGGAGTATGTAACCGCCGCGGCGTGATTTTCGTGTCTGAAAAAATTCAAAAAAATGTTAGCTTTAGTCTGAAGACAAAAGGATCTGAAAGATGAAGTGAATAAACGGGGAACTAAAAAAATGAGAACTGTAAAAATGAAGTTTGGAGTATGTAACCGCCTCGGCGTGATTTTCAGAGTCTGAAAAAATTCAAAAAATTGTTCAGCTTTGAAGATAAATGGATCCGAACTATCAAGTGAATAAACGAGGAACTAAAAAAATTAGAAAAATACAGAAGAAGTATTGAGTATGTAACCGCCTCGGCGTGATTTCCCGTGTTTGAAAAAATTCCAAAACTTTCTTTTTTAAAATTTAAGACATATATCTTGAAAAGCAACAGGTCAGAGTATTTTTACCGTTATCAGCATAAAATTACGGTTAGTTTGACATATCACACATAATTTTTCGATGATTTTAATTTTTTTATCAAAATTTCGCAATAGTTTCGAAAATTCGAAAAAATTTCAAAATTTTCAGTTTTTCATTTAGACATATAGAACACAAAATTCTGAACATGACGCATTATTTTGTTTTCCGCAGAAACCCCAAATTCCATGAGAAATTGCCATTTGAACGAGTGTGTGCGCTCTTTCGCTCTTGCGGAGGACGAAAATTACAGATTTTTCAAAATTAGAGATTTTCAGATTTTTTTTTCATATTGAGCAAGTTCAGAGACTGGTCTATGTCACCCACTAATTTGTTTTCCATTATTGACATGTTTTCCATGAGAAATACAGCGTCAAAGGTGTGTGTGCGCTCTTTGAGTAAGCTTTCAGCTGAAACTTCTAAAACTCGAATAAAATATTCTATAACTCGAGTTTTAATAGAGCTATAGAAATGATTTATATATCAAAAGAACCGTCGCGACGAGGTAAGGTCGGTAGTTTTCATGAAAATGACGAAACCTGATGATAATCACGACTTTTATCAATTTTATCAGTAAAATCAGCTTTTCATTATTTGATGATAACTTTTGAAGACCGGCAAAATTCAAATCAGGCGAGAGCTCATTGAAATCGCAATAAAACGCTTAACAGAATCATATGAAAAAATTATCAAAATATCAATTATTTAAAATTTCGAAATTATTTTTTTTGAACATTGATAAATTGATAACTCGTTAACAGATAAAGATACAGAGCTATAATTAGGCTTAAAATAATCGCATCGTCATGACGAACAATATGATACTAATAACAGGTATGATTGCTCAAGTTTTTACAAAACTCATATTATCAGTGGATATTGATAAGCCTGATTACGAAAAGCCCGACGATCGATTTTGCTAAAAATTTGTCCGTAGAGGTTATTAGGCATGGCGAATCGTTTAAAAATAGTCTGGTTAAAAAAAAATGCGCCAATTTTTTGATAATCAGATAGTGATAAAAATAGGTCCTACTGATAAGGAATTCTTAAACTGATAAGCACTGATAATATGATGATCATTAGTATCATTCGATAGCGCATGATTTCTGCTTTCATATGGTGTATGGAGTTCATCCAGATTCTGATATGCTGATCAGTTATCAGCCAAAAACCAAAATGCTGATAATTTCGTGATAAGATAACTCGAAAACGTATAGTTTGTCGGCGAGTTTCCAATTGATTATGATGTAACTCGCGGCTCTGCATAACATATCAAAATTAAAATAAAATCGTACGTTCTCTTCTCCTGATATGGACAAAAACGTGTTCACTGATAACGCTGATAAAATGATAATGTCACTGATAACAGTGATGATTATATTTGTTAGATGCGCTTTTGAATTTGCAGTCGATTGAAAGTAGTTAGAAGGTCGTACGACAATTTGTTCGCGAGTTATGATGGAAAAAGTGCATTTTCAGCGAAATTTTGTCCGGGCCATAAGTCCGCGAGTTTTGAAGATGGAGGTGGAGTTTAACGAGGTTTTTTTCTTTTTTTTTTATTATCTATCGAATGATATAGTTGTTAGGCGGTAGATCTCAAATTCGCTAAAATGCCTAAACCCAAATGGCGTGGCTAGCGCCTCAGCTAACGCTGAGGCGCTAAGCCACGCCTAAGCCTAAGCCTAAACTCCAAACTTCATTTGTACAGTTCTCATTTCTTTTGTTCCCCGTTCATTCAAATGAACTTAAATCCAGTAAAGTACTGACATAAGATGTCCCGCCTTCGGCGGGGTCCGCCTAACGGCGGTGGTGTTTTCTTTTTTCCCCCCGCCTTCGGCGGGGTCCGCCTATCGGCGGTTGTTGTGTCCTTACACAGGGTGTCGAACTCCGAGCGTTTGGGACTAAGCCTTTTTTGAAGGAATGTTATTTTAAGTTGGGTTTCCAAGAACATGGTGTCGAACTTCTCATTCTAGTATGATTGCTTCGGATGATGCTAAGCATCATCCCAAGATGTGATTTGGGTTTATAGTGTCAAAGTAATGAAAGTAGTGAAATCAATGAGACCCTCGCCTTCGGCGAGGTGATGTTATCCTGGCTCAAAGCACGGACCGTGACACAAAGTGAAAGTAATGAAAGTAGTGAAATCAACGAGACCCTCGCCTTCGGCGAGGTGATGTTATCCTGGCTCAAAGCACGGACCGTGACACAAAGTGAAAGTAATGAAAGTAGTGAAATCAATGAGACCCTCGCCTTCGGCGAGGACCGCCTAGCGGCGGTGGTGTTATCCTGGCTCAAAGCACGGACCGTGACACAAAGTGAAAGTAAGGAAAGTAGTGAAATCAACGAGACCCTCGCCTTCGGCGAGGACCGCCTACGGCGGTGGTAATGTCCTGGCTCAAAGCACGGACCGTGACACAAAGTGAAAGTAATGAAAGCAGCGAAATCAACAAGACCCTCGCCTTCGGCGAGGGTGGTGTTGTCCTAGCGTAATCTCGCGGACCCGTGATGTGAACCCAAATCGCCGGCTTTATGTACACTCTGATAGCAACTGTAAGATGTTGTGCGCACCTGGTATTTTTGGGGCGCAAAATAAAATGTGTGGAAAAAAGTTTAAAATATGAAAGTAGACGCGAAGTTAGTTGTAAGGTTGAGCGCAAAGTTCAAGTCACTGGGCAATGGAGTATTAACGTTGGATAAATGTGAGAACTTTTGCAAAGCCGCTGCGCTTCGCTCCGCGTCTTTGCCAAATTTCGGACATTTATCCAACGTTAATATTCCAATGCACAAACTATCGTTATGGGTCGCTTCGCGACCCATTTCAATATGATTTATCAAGTAACAATGTGGGCACAACTCTGAAATCAACTGTAAGATGTTGTGCGCACTTGGTATTTTTGGGGCGCAAAATAAAATGTGCGAAAAAAAGTTTAAATATATGAAAGTAGACGCGAAGTTAGTTGTATGGTTGAGCGCAAAGTTCAAGTCACTGGGCAATGGAGTATTAACGTTGGATAAATGTGAGAACTTTTGCAAAGCCGCTGCGCTTCGCTCCGCGTCTTTGCCAAATTTCGGACATTTATCCAACGTTAATATTCCAATGCACAAACTATCGTTATGGGTCGCTTCGCGACCCATTTCAATATGATTTCAGTTGTAACACTTGTGGTTCCAAACTTCACAGCAGTTTGGAGTACATAAAGCCGGCGATTTGGGTTCACATCACGGGTCCGCGAGATTACGCTAGGACAACACCACCCTCGCCGAAGGCGAGGGTCTTGTTGATTTCGCTGCTTTCATTACTTTCACTTTGTGTCACGGTCCGTGCTTTGAGCCAGGACATTACCACCGCCGTAGGCGGTCCTCGCCGAAGGCGAGGGTCTCGTTGATTTCACTACTTTCCTTACTTTCACTTTGTGTCACGGTCCGTGCTTTGAGCCAGGATAACACCACCGCCGCTAGGCGGTCCTCGCCGAAGGCGAGGGTCTCATTGATTTCACTACTTTCATTACTTTCACTTTGTGTCACGGTCCGTGCTTTGAGCCAGGATAACATCACCTCGCCGAAGGCGAGGGTCTCGTTGATTTCACTACTTTCATTACTTTCACTTTGTGTCACGGTCCGTGCTTTGAGCCAGGATAACATCACCTCGCCGAAGGCGAGGGTCTCATTGATTTCACTACTTTCATTACTTTGACACTATAAACCCAAATCACATCTTGGGATGATGCTTAGCATCATCCGAAGCAATCATACTAGAATGAGAAGTTCGACACCATGTTCTTGGAAACCCAACTTAAAATAACATTCCTTCAAAAAAGGCTTAGTCCCAAACGCTCGGAGTTCGACACCCTGTGTAAGGACACAACAACCGCCGATAGGCGGACCCCGCCGAAGGCGGGGGGAAAAAAGAAAACACCACCGCCGTTAGGCGGACCCCGCCGAAGGCGGGACATCTTATGTCAGTACTTTACTGGATTTAAGTTCATTTGAATGAACGGGGAACAAAAGAAATGAGAACTGTACAAATGAAGTTTGGAGTATGTAACCGCCGCGGCGTGATTTTCGTGTCTGAAAAAATTCCAAAAAACTTCAGCTTTAGTTTGAAGACCAAAGGATCTGAAAGATGAAGGGAATAAACGGGGAACTAAAAAAAAAGAGAACTGTAAAAATGAAATTTGGAGTATGTAACCGCCTCGGCGTGATTTTCAGAGTCTGAAAAAATTCAAAAAATTGTTCAGCTTTAGTTTGAAGATAAATGGATCCGAAATATCAAGTGAATAAACGAGGAACTAAAAAAATTAGAAAAATACAGAAGAAGTATTGAGTATGTAACCGCCTCGGCGTGATTTCCCGTGTTTGAAAAAATTCCAAAACTTTTTTTAAAATTTAAGACATATATCTTGAAAAGCAACAGGTCAGAGTATTTTTCCCGTTATCAGCATAAAATTACGCTTAGTTTGACATATCACACATAATTTTTCGATGATTTTAATTTTTTTTATCAAAATTTCGCAATAGTTTCGAAAATTCGAAAAAATTTCAAAATTTTCAGTTTTTCATTTAGACATATAGAACACAAAATTCTGAACATGACACATTATTTTGTTTTTCCCAGAAACCCCAAATTCCATGAGAAATTGCCATTTGAACGAGTGTGTGCGCTCTTTCGTTCTCGCGGAGGACGAAAATTACAGATTTTTCAAAATTAGAGATTTTCAAAATTTTTTTTCATATTGAGCAAATTCAGAGACTGGTCTATATCACCCACTAATTAGTTTTCCATAATTGGCATGTTTTCTATGAGAAATTCAGCGTTGAACTAGTGTGTGCGCTCTTTCATACAAGCGGAGGACCAAAATAACGGATTTTGTCAAAATTGAAGAATTCAAAATTTTTTTTTCATAGTGAGTAAGTTCAGAGACTGGTCTATATCACCCACGAATCGGTTTTCCATAGTTGACATATTTTCCATGAGAAATTCAGCGTCAAAGGTGTGTGTGCGCTCTTTGAGTAAGCTTTCAGCTGAAACTTCTAAAACTCGAATAAAAAATTCTATAACTCGAGTTTTAATGGAGCTACAAAAATGATTTATATACCAAACGAACCGTCGTGACGAGGTAATGTCAGTAGTTTTCAAGAAAATGGCGAAAACTGATGAAAATCACTACTTTTATCAATTTTATCAGTAAAATCAGCTTTTCATTATTTAATGATAACGTTTGAGGAGCAGCAAAATTCATATCACACGATAGCTCATTGGAATCGCAATAAAATGCTTAACAAAATGATATATAAAAATTATCAAAATATCAATTATTTAAAATTTCGAAATTATTTTTTTTGAACATTGATAAATTGATAACTCCTTATCAGATGAAGATACAGAGCTATAATTAGGCTTAAAATAATCGCAGCTTCATGGCGAACAATGTGATAGTAATATCGGGTATGATTGCTCAAGTTTTTTCAAAACTCGTTTTATCAGCGGAAATTGATAAGCTGATTGTGAAAAAAGTTTCACTCCGAATGAGCTGAAACTTGGAATTTAAGGGTTATCAAACACGGCGCAACTTTTAAGCATAGTCTAATCAAAAAGCTATAAGCGGTTTTTTTGCTGCTGAAACAGTGATAAAAGTACATACAACTGATAACGAATTTTAGTACTGATAACAAAATGCAAATAGATAACCTTATACATCGTTCGATAGCGCATGATATGCGCTTCAATTTACTCGCAGACTGTGAAGAACGGTTGTCGCTTGTTGTCGAGTTATCAGCGGAAAACAAAATAGCTGATAATTTTGTGATAACGTAACTCACTAACCTATTATTTTTCAGCGAGTGATCAACTGATTCGGATGTAGTTTCACCACGCGCACAACATATCCAAAAAAATCCCGAATTCCTTGGTGTCCTCTCCTGATATGGAGAAAAACGTGTTCACTGATAACGCTGATAAAATGATAATGCCGCTGATAACAGTGATGATTATATTTGTTAGATGCGTTTTTCAATTTGCAGTCGATTGAAAGTAGTTACAAGGTCGTACGACGATTTGTTCGCGAGTTATGATGGAAAAAGCGCGTTTTCAGCGAAATTTTGTCCGGGCCATAAGTCCGCGAGTTTTGGAGATGGAGGTGGAGTTTAACGAGGTTTTTTTATTTTTTTTTTATTATCTATCGAATGATATAGTTGTTAGGCGGTGGATCTCAAATTCGCTAAAATGCCTAAACCCAAATGGCGTGGCTAGCGCCGGAGCTCACGCTCCGGCGCTAAGCCACGCCTAAGCCTAATTTTTTTCTTTTTTTTTTATTATCTATCGAATGATATAGTTGTTAGGCGGTGGATCTCAAATTCGCTAAAATGCCTAAACCCAAATGGCGTGGCTAGCGCCGGAGCTAACGCTCCGGCGCTAAGCCACGCCTAAGCCTAAGCCTAATTTCCACCGAATTTGCTTGATTGCACCATTCTTCTCTTCGAAATCCAAGATTAATCTACCCAGGGTATGCGCTTTAAATGGTCTGTTTTTTTTAATTTGTATTGTTTTAATGTTAATATTTAATTTTTTACCTTTAATTTATAATTTTTAAACATATTTATTGTTTTAACTTTATTTTTTCTTTTTTCTTTATTAAACAAATAAATCTTCAAAATCAAGACGTTATAGTATTTTTCCCGTTATCAGCATAAAATTACGGTTAGTTTGACATATCACACATAATTTTTCGATGATTTTAATTTTTTTATCAAAATTTCGCAATAGTTTCGAAAATTCGAAAAAATTTCAAAATTTTCAGTTTTTCATTTAGACATACAGAACACAAAATTCTGAACATGACACATTATTTTGTTTTTCCCATAAACCCCAAATTCCATGAGAAATTGCCATTTGAACGAGTGTGTGCGCTCTTTCGTTCTCGCGGAGGACGAAAATTACAGATTTTTCAAAATTAGAGATTTTCAGAATTTTTTTTCATATTGAGCAAGTTCAGAGACTGGTCTATATCACCCACTAATTTGTTTTTCATAATTGGCATGTTTTCTATGACAAATTCAGCGTTGAACTAGTGTGTGCGCTCTTTCATACAAACGGAGGACAAAAATAACGGATTTTGTCAAAATTGAAGAATTCAAAATTTTTTTTTCATAGTGAGCAAGTTCAGAGACTGGTCTATATCACCCACGAATCGGTTTTCCATAATTGACATATTTTCCATGAGAAATTCAGCGTCGAAGGTGTGTGTGCGCTCTTTGAGTAAGCTTTCAGCTGAAACTTCTAAAACTCGAATAAAAAATTCTATAACTCGAGTTTTAATGGAGCTACAAAAATGATTTATATACCAAACGAACCGTCGTGACGAGGTAATATCAGTAGTTTTCAAGAAAATGGCGAAAACTGATGATAATCACGACTTCTATCAATTTTATCAGTAAAATCAGCTTTTCATTATTTGATGATAACCTTTGAAGACCGGCAAAATTCAAATCAGTCGAGAGCTCATTGAAATCGCTATAAAACGCTTAACAAAATGATATATAAAAATTATCAAAGTATCAATTATTTAAAATTTCGAAATTATTTTTTTTTAACATTGATAAATTGATAACTCCTTATCAGATGAAGATACAGAGCTATAATTAGGCTTAAAATGATCGCATTGTCAAGACGAACAATACGATACTAATATCGGTTATGATTGCTCACGTTTTTTCAAAACTCGTTTTATCAGCGGAAATTGATAAGCTGATTGTGAAAAAAGTTTCACTCCGAATGAGCTGAAACTTGGAACTTAAGGGTTATCAAACACGGCGCAACTTTTAAGCATAGTCTGATCAAAAAGCTATAAGCGGTTTTTTTGCTGCTGAAACAGTGATAAAAGTACATACAACTGATAACGAATTTTGGTACTGATAACAAAATTCAAATAAATAATCTATTATATCGTTCGATAGCGCATGATATGCGCTTCAATTTACATGCACACTGCGAAGAACGGTTTTTGATTGCTGTCGAGTTATCAGCGGAAAACGAAACAGCTGATAATTTTGTGATAACGTAACTCACTAACCTATTATTTTTCAGAAAGTGATCAACTGATTCGGATGTAGTATCACCACGCGAACAACATATCCAAAAAAATCCCGAATTCCTTGGTGTCTTCTCCTGGCAGCTCGAAAAACGTGTTCACTGATAACGCTGATAAAATGATAATGCCGCTGATAACAGTGATGATTATATTTTTTAGATGCGTTTTTCAATTTGCAGTCGATTGAAAGTAGTTACAAGGTCGTACGACGATTTGTTCGCGAGTTATGATGGAAAAAGTGCATTTTCAGCGAAATTTTGTCCGGGCCATAAGTCCGCGAGTTTTGAAGATGGAGGTGGAGTTTAACGAGGTTTTTTTCTTTTTTTTTTATTATCTATCGAATGATATAGTTGTTAGGCGGTGGATCTCAAATTCGCTAAAATGCCTAAACCCAAATGGCGTGGCTAGCGCCGGAGCTAACGCTCCGGCGCTAAGCCACGCCTAAGCCTAAGCCTGAGTTGGCTAAGCCTAAGTGAGTTGCCTAATCCTAAGCGAATTGGCTAAGCCTAAGCGAATTGGCTAAGCCTAAGGAAAGTGACAAAAAGCATGAATCTGTATTGAAAATTTCAAATGGATCGGAATGCAGAAATCGTGGACTTCCCAGCGTGCATTAATTTGAAGGGAATCGTGGACTTCTGAGTGGACGATTGTGGGGGTTTCTCAGCGTAGGGTGTCGAACTTCCGAGCGTGCTTTGTCCTTCTTCCTGAGTTGGCTAAGCCTAAGAATGTTGGCTAAGCCTAAGCCTAATGTTGGCTAAGCCTAAGAATGTTGGCTAAGCCTAAGCCGAATTGGCTAAGCCTAAGCCTAATGTTGGACGAAGCCTAAGACTGACACTTAGCTATCGGCTATATAGGTAATTTTAGACTTTGCCATTCACCCATGCAGAATCTTTTCTACTTTCGCCAGGTGTTATGTTCTCTGTTAGAATGCTGACTTAGGTCCGCGCACATCAAAAATTAACCTTATAATCGAACTTCCGAGCGTGCATTAATTTGAAGGGAATCGTGGGCTTCTGAGTGGACGATTGTGGGGGTTTCTCAGCGTAGGGTGTCGAACTTCCGAGCGCTTCTAATTTGAAGGGAATCATGGAATTCCGAGTGGACGATCGTGGGGGTTTCCGAGTGCTGGGTGTCGAACATCTTAATGGTGTCGACTTGTAATTTAAGGTTGTGGTTAATAAAGGCTCGCACACGTGCGAGCTTTTCAGAAAGATAAAATTCTGTGACCGATCAAAGCGAGGACGTTTATAAGAAAAATAAATAACAGTAATCAACACGTAAAAGCCGTTTCCTTGATTATTCTGCTTCGGATTTTTCTTCTGAAAGAAAGAATTTCAATTTTTTTTTAAATTCAATTCTCAAAAAAATCACCTTGGTTGCTTTGTCCTTCATCCTGAGTTGGCTAAGCCTAAGTGAGTTGCCTAATCCTAAGCGAATTGGCTAAGCCTAAGCGAATTGGCTAAGCCTAAGGAAAGTGACAAAAAGCATGAATCTGTATTGAAAATTTCAAATGGATCGGAATGCAGAAATCGTGGACTTCCCAGCGTGCATTAATTTGAAGGGAATCGTGGACTTCTGAGTGGACGATTGTGGGGGTTTCTCAGCGTAGGGTGTCGAACTTCCGAGCGTTTCTAATTTGAAGGGAATCGTGGACTTCTCAGTGGACGATTGTGGACGTTTCCGAGTGTAGGGTGTCGGGCTTCTCAATTCATGCTGTCTGACTTGTATTCTCAACCTCGCACGCGTGCGGCGACTTTTATTTTTTGCGGCGACGTATGTTGCCGAACTTCCCAGCGTGCATTAATTTGAAGGGAATCGTGGACTTCTGAGTGGACGATTGTGGGGGTTTCTCAGCGTAGGGTGTCGGAACTTTTCAATTCATGGTGTCGACTTGTAATTTCAGGTTGTGGCTGACAATGGCTCGTACGCGTGCGAGCTTATCAGAAAGAGTAACTTCTGTGATCGATCAAAGCGAAGGTGTTTATAAGAAAAAGAAATAACTCAAATCAACACGTAGGGGGGAGTTTGATTATTCTGCTTCTGATTGTTCTTCTGAAAAAAAAAGCATTTTACTGTTTTTTTGTCAATTCTCAAAAAAAAAACAACCTTGTGATGCTCCTCTAAAGTTTCGGACTTGTTGTAGTACAACGAGTCTTTGGTTTTTTTGTGGCGCATGAATGGCTTGATCTTGTGGAGATTCGTCGATCTCTTCAGAATTGTCCTCTGAAAACAATAACTATATTGATTTTCCAATGTGAATGGAAATAAACCTTGGTGTTCTGCTACTTCGCGACTTGTCTTCTTCTTCTTTCTTCGGTTGACAAGAAGTTCATTATTGTTGATCTGAAACCGGTAACAGTTTCAAAGATTAATGTCTCTTTAAATTATTGTACCATCATTTTGACTTCTGTTTTCGTATTTCTACATGTTCTAATCTCAAGATGCTTTTTCAATCTGAACGCCATACGTCCCGGCTTGTCAATAAACTTGATCTTGCCGCCACACTCAACACATCTGACATAAACATTGTTTCTCTGGATAAAGTTCGCCGGTTGATGCTGTTGGTCCATCTTAATTTATATGTAATTCTGAAAAGTCGTCCGCGAATTTTATCAGACTAAAAAATATCCATAGATATTGAACACCCAATTGAAACTTGCTCGCACGTGTGCGAGTTTGCTTTGTTAAAAAACAAGGTAATGTAATCAGACGTAAATGATGTATAGAGAAAAACTATTCAAAATACTATTTTTAATCAATCAAGAAACTTTATAAATTTGAAATTTATGATTATCAACTTGAAAGCATAAGTATTCAAAGAAGTGTTAAAAATATATTATTAGGAGAAAAAAAAGATCAGTCTTGAATTTCAGTTTTGGTTCCAGTCAAAGTTGTGATATAAAGTTCTATATCCTGGAAAGATCCCGGAAATATTCTCCACTGGTGACCTGGAACCATCACAATAACCCTTTCAGGGTAATAATACCAGCCTCGTAGAATGATTGAGTCACTGTCGTTTTTGATCTTGAGAATATGACCAAGGCCTATGTAGCTTCAAAAAAATAAAATAAATAGTCAGGTTAGTTATGTACTGTTTCATACCGCTCTTTGCATACTGAATAATTAGCTTGTGATTTTTTTGCGACAAAAATTTGAGAGCAAGAAGTAGAACACTGTCTTATTAATGCTCTGGAAAATTATCATCAGGTTGAAATAATGTAACAATGTAATACCTGGTTCTAATGTCAAGATGTGAGTAAATTTCGGATTGAAGTTCCGCCGACAGTTTATTCCATTGAAAAGCAGTTTCCTGCGAAGCTATCTTTTCGTGCATATTTCAGTATCCCTTGTTTTCGCCGAGTTTTAACAATCTAAAAAAAAACTATCGCCTATCTTCACATATGTGAACACCAATTAAAGCTCGCACGTGTGCGAGCTTGCTTCGTTTAAAAAATAATGTAATGTCATCAGTCATTCGAGTGAACCTCGCACATGTGCGAACGTTATAATCTAAACAGATATGAACATAAAGATCAATAATACTATTATAAAGTAACACGAAAATGAAAAAAAACCAAAATGAATATTTATTGTCCAAAATTACAAATCTCGCAATTTTCCAGTGTAGTAAGTAATAGAATTGACTATGCTCTCAAAGCTTCCCGGGAATCTCTTCGAATGTCCGTTGGCTTGGATGATGAATACGGTTCCGGGATAGTAATAATAGGCTCTTAGAATAACGGTTTCATTTCTATCATAAACTGAGAATTCTTCGCCAAAACTTCCAAATCTATAAAAATGTTTGAATTAATTTATTGACATGTAATTTCAAACCTTGTTCGCTGGACTGAGTACTCTTCATGCAATTTCTTCTCGACATAGAGACATTGGCAGCCTTTTGAGCATTTGGCCAAAGTCCCTCTGAGAAAAAGAATATTCAGAAAAATCGTGATTACTAAAATAAACCTTTCACGCAAACCGAGGAAGCTGAAAATTGACGATTGGATTTCGGAAGGGAGATAGTCCCATATGAACCCATGCTCCTTCTCGATCATATCAGGCGGTCTTGGTTTCGCCATATTTTCTATTCTCTGCACATCTTCTTGTGATCCATGTGTCTTTGATTCAGATTGATCCGGACGTTTCAATTCTTGCGAGCGTTGCAAAGGAGGCTCCCAGTCTGGTGGCAACTCACTTAAGCAGAAGTCGAGTGCAGATTTGATTTTGATTTGATTTGTTTTAATCATCTGAAAAAAAGAAGATTAAGCGTATAGAACAACTCGCACGCGTGCGAGCTTCACAGGTAGGCACAACAAAATGCAAAGAAAATGCATTGAAGAAAGCAACCTTGCACGCGTGCGAGGTATTGAATAATGCAACAATGAAACCAAAATATCAGGGGGAGAGATCCCCAAAAACCTCGCACGCGTGCGAGGGTAACATGCAGACGAGCCTCGTACGGTGCGAGGTTCTGCACGGTGCGAGGTGCTGCACCACGGTGCGAGCGAGTGAGTACAAATGAAGAACGGGAGAAATGAGCGAACGAAATTGAGGAGCGGTACTTCTGGGCGTTTCTAATTAATGGTGTCGACTTGTAATTTAAGGTTGACGTTGAAAAGGTTCGTACGCGTGCGAGGAGTGGAGCGAGAAACACAAGAAACACTGACCCGCGCACGCGTGCGAGGGTAACATGCAGACAAACCTCGTACGGTGCGAGGTGCTGCACGGTGCGAGCGAGGGAGAAATGAACGAAACATTTTAAATTTGCGGAGCGGACGAACACGAAATTGAACGCCCGCATTTCCCCCTATGTCAGAATTGTGGGTCCCGTAGCGAACAGGATTACGGTATCCTCGCACCGTTCGAGGGTTGTGACCTCGCACGCGTACGAGGCGCTCTCATGTACACGTACAAAGAGTGCAAAAATTCGCACAGTTCACATAATTGCACATTGAAACTGATTACACAATGCAAACCATTGCACATTGAAACCAATGGCAAAAATTGGACATTCAAAATGATTGCACCGAGCAGATCTGAATGGAACGTGTAGGAAATCCTAACAAAAATAATTTAGGCCACAAAATTAATTAATTTAATTTGCATGCACATCAAAGGCAGGGTCTCGAAACGAAAATGTATACTGTATTACTGTAGCTTCATCGTCCTTCGCACAGTGCGAGTTTTTGCATTGTACACAACGATCGAAAAGGGGGAATCAAGAAGCGAAGACATTATTGAACATTGAAACCGATTGCACCGAGCTGATCTGAATTATAATGGAAGGAGCGTGTCGGAAAGAATGCACATTTCAACAAAAATAATCTAGTCCATAATAAAAATTGAAATTGCCTGCACATCAAAGTCTGGTTCTCGAAACGAATATGTATGCTGTATGCTACTGTAGCTTTATCGACCTACGCACAGTGCAAGTTCTTGCACTGTACAACAAAGATTATCAAATGATTCCGAATGCTGTTTTCGGGGTCAGGTCTTCGCTTTTCAACATAATTTCACAATTTGAACAATTCAAAGCTTTCTGAGATTGATGCAATCAATTAGTGTAGAATTGCAATAAATAACTGCTTTCGGTGTCATTGATAGGGCTCGCACGCGTGCGAGCTATAAATCTGGATTCGGGTTCATTGATAGGGCTCGCACGCGTGCGAGGATAACATACACACAAGCTTCGCACGGTGCAAGGGGTTGGACGGTGCAAGTGTTGCAGGGGGGTCAGAGGGGGAGAAGTGAACGAACGAAATTGAGGAGCGTAAGAACACGTATTTCAGCGCCCGCATTTCCCCCTATGTCAGAATCGTGGGTCTCGAAGCGAACGGGATTACGGTATCCTCGCACCGTGCAAAGGTTGTGACCTTTTATTGTATACCTCGCACGCGTGCGAGGGTTCTCTTTCCTTATTTCGTGGGCTCATTGATACGGCTCGCACGCGTGCGAGGCTTTTGTACGATTTACGCCTCGCACGCGTGCGAGCCTTACACGTGCATTTGGAATCATGGAAAAGCCTCGCACGCGTGCGAGCACTAAACGTTCAAAGCCTCGTACGCGTGCGAGCCCTAAAACGTACAAAATCTCGCACGGTACGGGCTTTATGTGAGGGTTTTTGGCTTAAAATCGACTGGTTTTGGACTAAAATCGCGTGGATTCTAGGGTAAGCTTAAGCTTAAGCTCACGCTTAGACTACCTTATCCTAAGCCTAAGCCTAACTCGCCTTCGGCGAGGACCGCCTACGGCGGTGGTAATGTCCTGGCTCAAAGCACGGACCGTGACACAAAGTGAAAGTAATGAAAGCAGCGAAATCAACAAGACCCTCGCCTTCGGCGAGGGTGGTGTTGTCCTAGCGTAATCTCGCGGACCCGTGATGTGAACCCAAATCGCCGGCTTTATGTACACTCTGATATCAACTGTAAGATGTTGTGCGCACCTGGTATTTTTGGGGCGCAAAATAAAATGTGTGGAAAAAAGTTTAAAAATATGAAAGTAGAAGCGGAATTAGTTGTAGGGTTGAGCGCAAAGTCCAAGTCACTGGGCAATGGAGTATTAACGTTGGATAAATGTGAGAACTTTTGCAAAGCCGCTGCGCTTCGCTCCGCGTCTTTGCCAAATTTCGGACATTTATCCAACGTTAATATTCCAATGCACAAACTATCGTTATGGGTCGCTTCGCGACCCATTTCAATATTACTTTTTAAGTAACTATGTGGGCACAACTCTGATATCGACTGTAAGATGTTGTGCGCACCTGGTATTTTGGGGCGCAAAATAACATGTGTTTAAAAAAGTTTAAAAATATGAAAGTAGACGCGAAGTTAGTTGTATGGTTGAGCGCAAAGTTCAAGTCACTGGGCAATGGAGTATTAACGTTGGATAAATGTGAGAACTTTTGCAAAGCCGCTGCGCTTCGCTCCGCGTCTTTGCCAAATTTCGGACATTTATCCAACGTTAATATTCCAATGCACAAACTATCGTTATGGGTCGCTTCGCGACCCATTTCAATATGATTTCAGTTGTAACACTTGTGGTTCCAAACTTCACAGCAGTTTGGAGTACATAAAGCCGGCGATTTGGGTTCACATCACGGGTCCGCGAGATTACGCTAGGACAACACCACCCTCGCCGAAGGCGAGGGTCTTGTTGATTTCGCTGCTTTCATTACTTTCACTTTGTGTCACGGTCCGTGCTTTGAGCCAGGACATTACCACCGCCGTAGGCGGTCCTCGCCGAAGGCGAGGGTCTCATTGATTTCACTACTTTCATTACTTTCACTTTGTGTCACGGTCCGTGCTTTGAGCCAGGATAACATCACCTCGCCGAAGGCGAGGGTCTCGTTGATTTCACTACTTTCATTACTTTCACTTTGTGTCACGGTCCGTGCTTTGAGCCAGGATAACATCACCTCGCCGAAGGCGAGGGTCTCATTGATTTCACTACTTTCATTACTTTGACACTATAAACCCAAATCACATCTTGGGATGATGCTTAGCATCATCCGAAGCAATCATACTAGAATGAGAAGTTCGACACCATGTTCTTGGAAACCCAACTTAAAATAACATTCCTTCAAAAAAGGCTTAGTCCCAAACGCTCGGAGTTCGACACCCTGTTTAAGGACACAACAACCGCCGATAGGCGGACCCCGCCGAAGGCGGGGGGAAAAAAGAAAACACCACCGCCGTTAGGCGGACCCCGCCGAAGGCGGGACATCTTATGTCAGTACTTTCCTGGATTTAAGTTCAACTGAATGAACGGGGAACTAAAGAAATGAGAACTGTGCAAATGAAGTTTGGAGTATGTAACCGCCGCGGCGTGATTTTCGTGTCTGAAAAAAATCAAAAAAATTTCAGCTTTAGTTTGAAGAGAAAAGGATCTGAAAGATGAAGTGAATAAACGGGGAACTAAAAAAATGAGAACTGTAAAAATGAAATTTGCAGTATGTAACCGCCTCGGCGTGATTTCCCGTGTTTAAAAAAATTCCAAAACATTTTTTTTTAATTTAAGACGTATATCGTGAAAAACAACAGGTCAGAGTATTTTTCCCGTTATCAGCATAAAATTACGGTTAGTTTGACATATCACACATAATTTTTCGATGATTTTAATTTTTTTATCAAAATTTCGCAATAGTTTCGAAAATTCGAAAAAATTTCAAAATTTTCAGTTTTTCATTTAGACATATAGAAAACAAAATTCTGAACATGACACATTATTTTGTTTTCCCCAGAAACCTCAAATTCCATGAGAAATTGCCATTTGAACGAGTGTGTGCGCTCTTTCGTTCTTGCGGAGGACGAAAATTACAGATTTTTCAAAATTAGAGATTTTCAGAATTTTTTTTCATATTGAGCAAGTTCAGAGTCTGGTCTATATCACCCACTAATTTGTTTTCCATTATTGGCATGTTTTCCATGAGAAATTCAGCGTTGAACTAGTGTGTGCGCTCTTTAATGCAAGCGGAGGACGAAAATAACGGATTTTTTCAAAATTGAAGAATTCAAAATTTTTTTTTCATAGTGAGCAAGTTCAGAGACTGGTCTATATCACCCACGAATCGGTTTTCCATAATTGACATATTTTCCATGAGAAATTCAGCGTCAAAGGTGTGTGTGCGCTCTTTGAGTAAGCTTTCAGCTGAAACTTCTAAAACTCGAATAAAAAATTCTATAACTCGAGTTTCAATAGAGCTGTAGAAATGATTTATATATCAAAAGAACCGTCGCGACGAGGTAAGGTCGGTAGTTTTCATGAAAATGGCGAAACCTGATAAAAATAATGACTATTATCAATTTTATCAGTAAAATCAGTTTTTCATTATTTAGCGATAACTTTTGAAGACCGGCAAAATTCAAATCACGCGAGAGCTCGTTGGAATCGCAATAAAACGCTTAACAAAACGATATATAAAAATTATCAAAATATCAATTATTTAAAATTTCGAAATTATTTTTTTTGAACATTGATAAATTGATAACTCCTTATCAGATGAAGATACAGGGCTATAATTAGGCTTAAAATAATCGCAGCATCATGGCGAACAATATGATACTAATATCGGTTATGATTGCTCACGTTTTTTCAAAACACGTTTTATCAGCGGAAATTGATAAGCCTGATTACGAAAAGCCCGACGATCGATTTTGCTAAAAATTTGTCCATAGAGGTTATTAGGCATGGCGAATCGTTTAAAAATAGTCTGGTTCAAAAAAAAAGGGCCAGTTTTTTGATAATCAGAAGGTGATAAAAGTAGGTCATATTGATAAGGAATTCTTAAACTGATAAGCACAGATAATATGATGATCATTAGTATCATTCGATAGCGCATGACTTCTGCTTTCATATGATTTAAAGCGTTCATCCAGATTCTGATATGCTGATCAGTTATCAGCCGAAAATCAAAATGCTGATAATTTCGTGATAAGGTAAATCACTGAAAGTTCAATTTGCTGAGCGGATTCAACTGATTCGGATGAAGCTTAGTGACGTGCACAACATATCCGAAAAAATCCCGAATCGGTAGGGCTCTTCTCCGGGCAGCTCGAAAAACGTGTTTGCTGATAACGCTGATAAAATGATAATGCCGCTGATAACAGTGATGATTATATTTGTTAGATGCGTTTTTGAATTTGCAGTCGATTAAAAGTAGTTAGAAGGTCGTACGACGATCAGGTCGCGAGTTATGATGGAAAAAGTGCATTTTCAGCGAAATTTTGTCCGGGCCATAAGTCCGCGAGTTTTGAAGATGGAGGTGGGGTTTAACGTGATTTTTTTCATTTTTTTTTATTATCTATCGAATGATATAGTTGTTAGGCGGTGTATCTCAAATTCGCTAAAATGCCTAAACCCAAATGGCGTGGCTAGCGCCGGAGCTCACGCTCCGGCGCTAAGCCACGCCTAAGCCTAAGCCTAAGCCTAAGCCTAAGCCTAAGCCTAAGCCTAAGCCTAAGCCTAAGCCTAAGCCTAAGAATGTTGGCTAAGCCTAAGCCTAATGTTGGCTAAGCCTAAGAATGTTGGCTAAGCCTAAGCCGAATTGGCTAAGCCTAAGCCTAATGTTGGACGAAGCCTAAGACTGACACTTAGCTATCGGCTATATAGGTAATTTTAGACTTTGCCATTCACCCATGCAGAATCTTTTCTACTTTCGCCAGGTGTTATGTTCTCTGTTAGAATGCTGACTTAGGTCCGCGCACATCAAAAATTAACCTTATAATCGAACTTCCGAGCGTGCATTAATTTGAAGGGAATCGTGGACTTCTGAGTGGACGATTGTGGGGGTTTCTCAGCGTAGGGTGTCGAACTTCCGAGCGCTTCTAATTTGAAGGGAATCATGGAATTCCGAGTGGACGATCGTGGGGGTTTCCGAGTGCTGGGTGTCGAACATCTTAATGGTGTCGACTTGTAATTTAAGGTTGTGGTTAATAAAGGCTCGCACACGTGCGAGCTTTTCAGAAAGATAAAATTCTGTGACCGATCAAAGCGAGGACGTTTATAAGAAAAATAAATAACAGTAATCAACACGTAAAAGCCGTTTCCTTGATTATTCTGCTTCGGATTTTTCTTCTGAAAGAAAGAATTTCAATTTTTTTTTAAATTCAATTCTCAAAAAAATCACCTTGGTTGCTTTGTCCTTCATCCTGAGTTGGCTAAGCCTAAGTGAGTTGCCTAATCCTAAGCGAATTGGCTAAGCCTAAGCGAATTGGCTAAGCCTAAGGAAAGTGACAAAAAGCATGAATCTGTATTGAAAATTTCAAATGGATCGGAATGCAGAAATCGTGGACTTCCCAGCGTGCATTAATTTGAAGGGAATCGTGGACTTCTGAGTGGACGATTGTGGGGGTTTCTCAGCGTAGGGTGTCGAACTTCCGAGCGTGCTTTGTCCTTCTTCCTGAGTTGGCTAAGCCTAAGAATGTTGGCTAAGCCTAAGCCTAATGTTGGCTAAGCCTAAGAATGTTGGCTAAGCCTAAGCCGAATTGGCTAAGCCTAAGCCTAATGTTGGACGAAGCCTAAGACTGACACTTAGCTATCGGCTATATAGGTAATTTTAGACTTTGCCATTCACCCATGCAGAATCTTTTCTACTTTCGCCAGGTGTTATGTTCTCTGTTAGAATGCTGACTTAGGTCCGCGCACATCAAAAATTAACCTTATAATCGAACTTCCGAGCGTGCATTAATTTGAAGGGAATCGTGGACTTCTGAGTGGACGATTGTGGGGGTTTCTCAGCGTAGGGTGTCGAACTTCCGAGCGTTTCTAATTTGAAGGGAATCGTGGACTTCTCAGTGGACGATTGTGGACGTTTCCGAGTGTAGGGTGTCGGGCTTCTCAATTCATGCTGTCTGACTTGTATTCTCAACCTCGCACGCGTGCGGCGACTTTTATTTTTTGCGGCGACGTATGTTGCCGAACTTCCCAGCGTGCATTAATTTGAAGGGAATCGTGGACTTCTGAGTGGACGATTGTGGGGGTTTCTCAGCGTAGGGTGTCGGAACTTTTCAATTCATGGTGTCGACTTGTAATTTCAGGTTGTGGCTGACAATGGCTCGTACGCGTGCGAGCTTATCAGAAAGAGTAACTTCTGTGATCGATCAAAGCGAAGGTGTTTATAAGAAAAAGAAATAACTCAAATCAACACGTAGGGGGAGTTTGATTATTCTGCTTCTGATTGTTCTTCTGAAAAAAAAAGCATTTTACTGTTTTTTTGTCAATTCTCAAAAAAAAAAACAACCTTGTGATGCTCCTCTAAAGTTTCGGACTTGTTGTAGTACAACGAGTCTTTGGTTTTTTTGTGGCGCATGAATGGCTTGATCTTGTGGAGATTCGTCGATCTCTTCAGAATTGTCCTCTGAAAACAATAACTATATTGATTTTCCAATGTGAATGGAAATAAACCTTGGTGTTCTGCTACTTCGCGACTTGTCTTCTTCTTCTTTCTTCGGTTGACAAGAAGTTCATTATTGTTGATCTGAAACCGGTAACAGTTTCAAAGATTAATGTCTCTTTAAATTATTGTACCATCATTTTGACTTCTGTTTTCGTATTTCTACATGTTCTAATCTCAAGATGCTTTTTCAATCTGAACGCCATACGTCCCGGCTTGTCAATAAACTTGATCTTGCCGCCACACTCAACACATCTGACATAAACATTGTTTCTCTGGATAAAGTTCGCCGGTTGATGCTGTTGGTCCATCTTAATTTATATGTAATTCTGAAAAGTCGTCCGCGAATTTTATCAGACTAAAAAATATCCATAGATATTGAACACCCAATTGAAACTTGCTCGCACGTGTGCGAGTTTGCTTTGTTAAAAAACAAGGTAATGTAATCAGACGTAAATGATGTATAGAGAAAAACTATTCAAAATACTATTTTTAATCAATCAAGAAACTTTATAAATTTGAAATTTATGATTATCAACTTGAAAGCATAAGTATTCAAAGAAGTGTTAAAAATATATTATTAGGAGAAAAAAAAGATCAGTCTTGAATTTCAGTTTTGGTTCCAGTCAAAGTTGTGATATAAAGTTCTATATCCTGGAAAGATCCCGGAAATATTCTCCACTGGTGACCTGGAACCATCACAATAACCCTTTCAGGGTAATAATACCAGCCTCGTAGAATGATTGAGTCACTGTCGTTTTTGATCTTGAGAATATGACCAAGGCCTATGTAGCTTCAAAAAAATAAAATAAATAGTCAGGTTAGTTATGTACTGTTTCATACCGCTCTTTGCATACTGAATAATTAGCTTGTGATTTTTTTGCGACAAAAATTTGAGAGCAAGAAGTAGAACACTGTCTTATTAATGCTCTGGAAAATTATCATCAGGTTGAAATAATGTGAGAGAGAGAGAGAAAGACAACCCTCGCACGCGTGCGAGCAATTGTCGATGAAATCATCAAATAATCAAGATACTATGAAAGCTAACCGTAGCACATGTGCGAGCATCACAGCAAAAAAAAAATACAGAGAGAGTGAGAGAACGAGAAAGACAACCCTCGCACGCGTGCGAGCAATAACCAATGAAATAATGAAACTAAGAAAGGTAACACTCGCACGCGTGCGAGGTCTGAACCCTCGCACGCGTGCGAGCAATTGTCAATGAAATAATCAAGATACTATGAAAGGTAACCCTCGCACGCGTGCGAGCATCAGAGGGATCATTGTGTGAGAGAGAGAGAGAGAGAGAGAGAGAGAGAGAGAGAGAAAGAGAGACAACCCTCGCACGCGTGCGAGCAATAACCAATGAAATAATGAAACTAAGAAAGGTAACACTCGCACGCGTGCGAGGTCTGAACCCTCGCACGGTGCGAGCATTTGCCGGTGCGAAATTCAAACGATGATGACAGGAGCAACTGAATGAACGGCAAACCAAAAAACGACGGGCTAAAAAAAAGTCCGCCAAAAGCGGAAAAAGCCGCCCGCATTTCCCCCTATGTCAAAATCGTGGTCCTAAAGCGAACGTGATTACGGTGGACAATCCTCGCACAGTGCGAGCAGTTGCTTAAAGAGGGAGGGTAAGGGGGGAGAGGCGAAAGGGGGAGAGAGGCGGAGAGGGGGAGAGATGCGGAGAGGGGGAGAGAACACCTCGCACGGTGCGAGGTGTTGAATTTTTTCCTTTTCTTTAAGTGAATGAAGTTGAATACAGTGGACAGGACTTCAGGGTGAGCGATTGAGGGTCGAAATTCTCAAAGCATTGTCGAACTTTCCAGCGCTTTTAAATTGAATGGAATCGTGGACTTTTCTGAATGTGGGCGGGTGAAGGGAACATCTAAAAAAAACAAAAACAAACAAAAACAAACACCACCGACCCTCGTACGCGTGCGAGGGTAACATACATATAATCCTCATTCATGATGTCGACCACGGATGGCCACGGATTAAAAAAAGAACAATTTTAAGTTTTCTTATTTGAGACTTATTAGAAGACATATTTTTGTTGGCAAAGTTTTATTGATTTTTGTAGCCTGATCTTTTCGATGTTTCTTATATTTAAAAAATTTCCCGGATTTACCGGAAACCTTTTTTTATCCCGTCATTGTACCTAGAAATAACTCAAAAACCACCGACCCTCGCACACGTGCGAGGGTGATGCTCCTCAATACTTCTCATATGGGTCGAACTTCTCATCGGGATGTCGTAGTTCTGATCGTTTCAAATTTTAAAAGAATCGTGTTGCGTTTTGCGTTTCCCAAAAGCTCGCACGCGTGCGACGTTCACATACATGAAAGCGCTTGAGTGGATGATTGTGGCGGTTTCTCAGTGGAATGCGATCCTGAAAACCACGCGCGCGTGCAAGGATAGCCTACAGGCAAGCCTCGCACGCGTGCGAGGAGTGAAGCTAGAAACTGGAAACACCTATCCTCGCACGCGTGCAAGAGTATTGTCAACTCAATTATTCTTGATCATTGCGTTCGGAAGGCTGCTCAACCTCACAGCCGCTCCGCACGCACACGACGCGGCTGCCGACACTCACACACACTGAAATCGGCGGGAAAATAAAATTTTCAAATTTTCCAGTGTGTGTGATTGCCGGCAGCCGCGTCGCGATGATCAAGAATAATTGAGTTGACAATAGCCTATAGGCAAGCCTCGTACGGTGCGAGGTACTGCACGGTACGAGCAAGGGAGAAACGAGGGAGAACGACGATGAGGTACAGAAGAACAGGAACACGAATTTAATTTCACTCATTTGAAGGCCCGCATTTCCCCCTATGTCATATTGGTGGTCTCGAAGCGAACAGGATTACGGTACCCTCGCACCGTTCGATGCGATATTTCATATTTTCATGTGCTGACAATACACTTCGTAGCGTTTCTAATTTGAAGGGAATCGTGGATTTCTGAGTGGCAGATTGTGGAGATTTCTCAGTGTATTATGTCGAACTTTCGAGCGCGCGTTATTTTGCAGGGAATCGCGAACTTCTGACTTGACGATTTTGCTAATTTCACATTGAGGTTGAAAATGCGTGCGAGAAGTGGATCTAAAAAAACCCCAACAACCTCCGACCCTCGCACGCGTGCAAGCTTTAGGGAAGCGATCCTGAAAACCACGCAAGCCTCGTAAGCGTGCGAGGAGTGAAGCTAGAAACTGGAAACACCTATCCTCGCACGCGTGCAAGGGTGGCCTATAGGTAAGCCTCGTACGGTGCGAGGTACTTCACGGTACGAGAATTTCAACGCCCGCATTTCCCCCTATGTCATATTGGTGGTCTCGAAGCGAACGAGATTACGGTATCCTCGCACCGTTCGAGGGTTGTGACCTCACACGCGTACGAGGCGCTCTCATGTACACGTACAAAGAGCGCCTCGAAAAAAATTGAATTTGATTTGATTTGTTTTAATCATCTGAAAAAAAGAAGATTAAGCGTATAGAACAACTCGCACGCGTGCGAGCTTCACAGGTAGGCACAACAAAATGCAAAGAAAATTCATTGAAGAAAGCAACCTTGCACGCGTGCGAGGTATTGAATAATGCAACAATGAAACCAAAATATCAGGGGGAGAGATCCCCAAAAACCTCGCACGCGTGCGAGGGTAACATGCAGACGAGCCTCGTACGGTGCGAGGTTCTGCACGGTGCGAGGTGCTGCACCACGGTGCGAGCGAGTGAGTACAAATGAAGAACGGGAGAAATGAGCGAACGAAATTGAGGAGCGGTACTTCTGGGCGTTTCTAATTAATGGTGTCGACTTGTAATTTAAGGTTGACGTTGAAAAGGTTCGTACGCGTGCGAGGAGTGGAGCGAGAAACACAAGAAACACTGACCCGCGCACGCGTGCGAGGGTAACATGCAGACAAACCTCGTACGGTGCGAGGTGCTGCACGGTGCGAGCGAGGGAGAAATGAACGAAACATTTTAAATTTGCGGAGCGGACGAACACGAAATTGAACGCCCGCATTTCCCCCTATGTCAGAATTGTGGGTCCCGTAGCGAACAGGATTACGGTATCCTCGCACCGTTCGAGGGTTGTGACCTCGCACGCGTACGAGGCGCTCTCATGTACACGTACAAAGAGTGCAAAAATTCGCACAGTTCACATAATTGCACATTGAAACTGATTACACAATGCAAACCATTGCACATTGAAACCAATGGCAAAAATTGGACATTCAAAATGATTGCACCGAGCAGATCTGAATGGAACGTGTAGGAAATCCTAACAAAAATAATTTAGGCCACAAAATTAATTAATTTAATTTGCATGCACATCAAAGGCAGGGTCTCGAAACGAAAATGTATACTGTATTACTGTAGCTTCATCGTCCTTCGCACAGTGCGAGTTTTTGCATTGTACACAACGATCGAAAAGGGGGAATCAAGAAGCGAAGACATTATTGAACATTGAAACCGATTGCACCGAGCTGATCTGAATTATAATGGAAGGAGCGTGTCGGAAAGAATGCACATTTCAACAAAAATAATCTAGTCCATAATAAAAATTGAAATTGCCTGCACATCAAAGTCTGGTTCTCGAAACGAATATGTATGCTGTATGCTACTGTAGCTTTATCGACCTACGCACAGTGCAAGTTCTTGCACTGTACAACAAAGATTATCAAATGATTCCGAATGCTGTTTTCGGGGTCAGGTCTTCGCTTTTCAACATAATTTCACAATTTGAACAATTCAAAGCTTTCTGAGATTGATGCAATCAATTAGTGTAGAATTGCAATAAATAACTGCTTTCGGTGTCATTGATAGGGCTCGCACGCGTGCGAGCTATAAATCTGGATTCGGGTTCATTGATAGGGCTCGCACGCGTGCGAGGATAACATACACACAAGCTTCGCACGGTGCAAGGGGTTGGACGGTGCAAGTGTTGCAGGGGGGTCAGAGGGGGAGAAGTGAACGAACGAAATTGAGGAGCGTAAGAACACGTATTTCAGCGCCCGCATTTCCCCCTATGTCAGAATCGTGGGTCTCGAAGCGAACGGGATTACGGTATCCTCGCACCGTGCAAAGGTTGTGACCTTTTATTGTATACCTCGCACGCGTGCGAGGGTTCTCTTTCCTTATTTCGTGGGCTCATTGATACGGCTCGCACGCGTGCGAGGCTTTTGTACGATTTACGCCTCGCACGCGTGCGAGCCTTACACGTGCATTTGGAATCATGGAAAAGCCTCGCACGCGTGCGAGCACTAAACGTTCAAAGCCTCGTACGCGTGCGAGCCCTAAAACGTACAAAATCTCGCACGGTACGGGCTTTATGTGAGGGTTTTTGGCTTAAAATCGACTGGTTTTGGACTAAAATCGCGTGGATTCTAGGGTAAGCTTAAGCTTAAGCTCACGCTTAGACTACCTTATCCTAAGCCTAAGCCTAAGCCTAACCCCCGCCTTCGGCGGGGTCCGCCTATCGGCGGTTGTTGTGTCCTTAAACAGGGTGTCGAACTCCGAGCGTTTGGGACTAAGCCTTTTTTGAAGGAATGTTATTTTAAGTTGGGTTTCCAAGAACATGGTGTCGAACTTCTCATTCTAGTATGATTGCTTCGGATGATGCTAAGCATCATCCCAAGATGTGATTTGGGTTTATAGTGTCAAAGTAATGAAAGTAGTGAAATCAATGAGACCCTCGCCTTCGGCGAGGTGATGTTATCCTGGCTCAAAGCACGGACCGTGACACAAAGTGAAAGTAATGAAAGTAGTGAAATCAACGAGACCCTCGCCTTCGGCGAGGTGATGTTATCCTGGCTCAAAGCACGGACCGTGACACAAAGTGAAAGTAATGAAAGTAGTGAAATCAATGAGACCCTCGCCTTCGGCGAGGACCGCCTACGGCGGTGGTAATGTCCTGGCTCAAAGCACGGACCGTGACACAAAGTGAAAGTAATGAAAGCAGCGAAATCAACAAGACCCTCGCCTTCGGCGAGGGTGGTGTTGTCCTAGCGTAATCTCGCGGACCCGTGATGTGAACCCAAATCGCCGGCTTTATGTACACTCTGATATCAACTGTAAGATGTTGTGCGCACCTGGTATTTTTGGGGCGCAAAATAAAATGTGTGGAAAAAAGTTTAAAAATATGAAAGTAGAAGCGGAATTAGTTGTAGGGTTGAGCGCAAAGTCCAAGTCACTGGGCAATGGAGTATTAACGTTGGATAAATGTGAGAACTTTTGCAAAGCCGCTGCGCTTCGCTCCGCGTCTTTGCCAAATTTCGGACATTTATCCAACGTTAATATTCCAATGCACAAACTATCGTTATGGGTCGCTTCGCGACCCATTTCAATATTACTTTTTAAGTAACTATGTGGGCACAACTCTGATATCGACTGTAAGATGTTGTGCGCACCTGGTATTTTGGGGCGCAAAATAACATGTGTTTAAAAAAGTTTAAAAATATGAAAGTAGACGCGAAGTTAGTTGTATGGTTGAGCGCAAAGTTCAAGTCACTGGGCAATGGAGTATTAACGTTGGATAAATGTGAGAACTTTTGCAAAGCCGCTGCGCTTCGCTCCGCGTCTTTGCCAAATTTCGGACATTTATCCAACGTTAATATTCCAATGCACAAACTATCGTTATGGGTCGCTTCGCGACCCATTTCAATATGATTTCAGTTGTAACACTTGTGGTTCCAAACTTCACAGCAGTTTGGAGTACATAAAGCCGGCGATTTGGGTTCACATCACGGGTCCGCGAGATTACGCTAGGACAACACCACCCTCGCCGAAGGCGAGGGTCTTGTTGATTTCGCTGCTTTCATTACTTTCACTTTGTGTCACGGTCCGTGCTTTGAGCCAGGACATTACCACCGCCGTAGGCGGTCCTCGCCGAAGGCGAGGGTCTCATTGATTTCACTACTTTCATTACTTTCACTTTGTGTCACGGTCCGTGCTTTGAGCCAGGATAACATCACCTCGCCGAAGGCGAGGGTCTCGTTGATTTCACTACTTTCATTACTTTCACTTTGTGTCACGGTCCGTGCTTTGAGCCAGGATAACATCACCTCGCCGAAGGCGAGGGTCTCATTGATTTCACTACTTTCATTACTTTGACACTATAAACCCAAATCACATCTTGGGATGATGCTTAGCATCATCCGAAGCAATCATACTAGAATGAGAAGTTCGACACCATGTTCTTGGAAACCCAACTTAAAATAACATTCCTTCAAAAAAGGCTTAGTCCCAAACGCTCGGAGTTCGACACCCTGTTTAAGGACACAACAACCGCCGATAGGCGGACCCCGCCGAAGGCGGGGGGAAAAAAGAAAACACCACCGCCGTTAGGCGGACCCCGCCGAAGGCGGGACATCTTATGTCAGTACTTTCCTGGATTTAAGTTCAACTGAATGAACGGGGAACTAAAGAAATGAGAACTGTGCAAATGAAGTTTGGAGTATGTAACCGCCGCGGCGTGATTTTCGTGTCTGAAAAAAATCAAAAAAATTTCAGCTTTAGTTTGAAGAGAAAAGGATCTGAAAGATGAAGTGAATAAACGGGGAACTAAAAAAATGAGAACTGTAAAAATGAAATTTGCAGTATGTAACCGCCTCGGCGTGATTTCCCGTGTTTAAAAAAATTCCAAAACATTTTTTTTTAATTTAAGACGTATATCGTGAAAAACAACAGGTCAGAGTATTTTTCCCGTTATCAGCATAAAATTACGGTTAGTTTGACATATCACACATAATTTTTCGATGATTTTAATTTTTTTATCAAAATTTCGCAATAGTTTCGAAAATTCGAAAAAATTTCAAAATTTTCAGTTTTTCATTTAGACATATAGAAAACAAAATTCTGAACATGACACATTATTTTGTTTTCCCCAGAAACCTCAAATTCCATGAGAAATTGCCATTTGAACGAGTGTGTGCGCTCTTTCGTTCTTGCGGAGGACGAAAATTACAGATTTTTCAAAATTAGAGATTTTCAGAATTTTTTTTCATATTGAGCAAGTTCAGAGTCTGGTCTATATCACCCACTAATTTGTTTTCCATTATTGGCATGTTTTCCATGAGAAATTCAGCGTTGAACTAGTGTGTGCGCTCTTTAATGCAAGCGGAGGACGAAAATAACGGATTTTTTCAAAATTGAAGAATTCAAAATTTTTTTTTCATAGTGAGCAAGTTCAGAGACTGGTCTATATCACCCACGAATCGGTTTTCCATAATTGACATATTTTCCATGAGAAATTCAGCGTCAAAGGTGTGTGTGCGCTCTTTGAGTAAGCTTTCAGCTGAAACTTCTAAAACTCGAATAAAAAATTCTATAACTCGAGTTTCAATAGAGCTGTAGAAATGATTTATATATCAAAAGAACCGTCGCGACGAGGTAAGGTCGGTAGTTTTCATGAAAATGGCGAAACCTGATAAAAATAATGACTATTATCAATTTTATCAGTAAAATCAGTTTTTCATTATTTAGCGATAACTTTTGAAGACCGGCAAAATTCAAATCACGCGAGAGCTCGTTGGAATCGCAATAAAACGCTTAACAAAACGATATATAAAAATTATCAAAATATCAATTATTTAAAATTTCGAAATTATTTTTTTTGAACATTGATAAATTGATAACTCCTTATCAGATGAAGATACAGGGCTATAATTAGGCTTAAAATAATCGCAGCATCATGGCGAACAATATGATACTAATATCGGTTATGATTGCTCACGTTTTTTCAAAACACGTTTTATCAGCGGAAATTGATAAGCCTGATTACGAAAAGCCCGACGATCGATTTTGCTAAAAATTTGTCCATAGAGGTTATTAGGCATGGCGAATCGTTTAAAAATAGTCTGGTTCAAAAAAAAAGGGCCAGTTTTTTGATAATCAGAAGGTGATAAAAGTAGGTCATATTGATAAGGAATTCTTAAACTGATAAGCACAGATAATATGATGATCATTAGTATCATTCGATAGCGCATGACTTCTGCTTTCATATGATTTAAAGCGTTCATCCAGATTCTGATATGCTGATCAGTTATCAGCCGAAAATCAAAATGCTGATAATTTCGTGATAAGGTAAATCACTGAAAGTTCAATTTGCTGAGCGGATTCAACTGATTCGGATGAAGCTTAGTGACGTGCACAACATATCCGAAAAAATCCCGAATCGGTAGGGCTCTTCTCCGGGCAGCTCGAAAAACGTGTTTGCTGATAACGCTGATAAAATGATAATGCCGCTGATAACAGTGATGATTATATTTGTTAGATGCGTTTTTGAATTTGCAGTCGATTAAAAGTAGTTAGAAGGTCGTACGACGATCAGGTCGCGAGTTATGATGGAAAAAGTGCATTTTCAGCGAAATTTTGTCCGGGCCATAAGTCCGCGAGTTTTGAAGATGGAGGTGGGGTTTAACGTGATTTTTTTCATTTTTTTTTATTATCTATCGAATGATATAGTTGTTAGGCGGTGTATCTCAAATTCGCTAAAATGCCTAAACCCAAATGGCGTGGCTAGCGCCGGAGCTCACGCTCCGGCGCTAAGCCACGCCTAAGCCTAAGCCAATATTTATGAATTTCGTCCAAAATTGAGTATTTTTTTATTTTGAAAACCCCTTTTGACAACACCAATTTTGGAATCTTTAATTGAGCATAACTACACGAGAAATTCATGAAATTTCAAAATTTCAAGTGTTTTAGAATCTACTGAAAAATCTCTATCGAATGGTATCAAAATCATTGAGATCCTGTGTGTCAATCTTGAGATATGATTAATCAAACTTTAATGCACAGCACTTTATAATGTAAACTTCAAAATTTTCAAATGTGCATAAAAATTGTTTAACTCGATGAAATTTCAAAATTTAAAATGTTTTTGATATCTAAAAAATGTTTCCTATCCAGTGATACCAATATTTATGAATTTCGTCCAAAATTGAGTATTTTTTTATTTTGAAAACCCCTTTTGACAACACCAATTTTGGAATCTTTAATTGAGCATAACTACACGAAAAATTCATGAAATTTCAAAATTTCAAGTGTTTTAGAATCTACTGAAAAATCTCTATCGAATGGTATCAAAATCATTGAGATCCTGTGTGTCAATCTTGAGATATGATTAATCAAACTTTAATGCACAGCACTTTATAATGTAAACTTCAAAATTTTCAAATGTGCATAAAAATTGTTTAACTCGATGAAATTTCAAAATTTAAAATGTTTTTGATATCTAAAAAATGTTTCCTATCCAGTGATACCAATATTTATGAATTTCGTCCAAAATTGAGTATTTTTTTTATTTTGAAAACCCCTTTTGACAACACCAATTTTGGAATCTTTAATTGAGCATAACTACACGAAAAATTCATGAAATTTCAAAATTTCAAGTGTTTTAGAATCTACTGAAAAATCTCTATCGAATGGTATCAAAATCATTGAGATCCTGTGTGTCAATCTTGAGATATGATTAATCAAACTTTAATGCACAGCACTTTATAATGTAAACTTCAAAATTTTCAAATGTGCATAAAAATTGTTTAACTCGATGAAATTTCAAAATTTAAAATGTTTTTGATATCTAAAAAATGTTTCCTATCCAGTGATACCAATATTTATGAATTTCGTCCAAAATTGAGTATTTTTTTATTTTGAAAACCCCTTTTGACAACACCAATTTTGGAATCTTTAATTGAGCATAACTACACGAAAAATTCATGAAATTTCAAAATTTCAAGTGTTTTAGAATCTACTGAAAAATCTCTATCGAATGGTATCAAAATCATTGAGATCCTGTGTGTCAATCTTGAGATATGATTAATCAAACTTTAATGCACAGCACTTTATAATGTAAACTTCAAAATTTTCAAATGTGCATAAAAATTGTTTAACTCGATGAAATTTCAAAATTTAAAATGTTTTTGATATCTAAAAAATGTTTCCTATCCAGTGATACCAATATTTATGAATTTCGTCCAAAATTGAGTATTTTTTTATTTTGAAAACCCCTTTTGACAACACCAATTTTGGAATCTTTAATTGAGCATAACTACACGAAATATTCATGAAATTTCAAAATTTCAAGTGTTTTAGAATCTACTGAAAAATCTCTATCGAATGGTATCAAAATCATTGAGATCCTGTGTGTCAATCTTGAGATATGATTAATCAAACTTTAATGCACAGCACTTTATAATGTAAACTTCAAAATTTTCAAATGTGCATAAAAATTGTTTAACTCGATGAAATTTCAAAATTTAAAATGTTTTTGATATCTAAAAAATGTTTCCTATCCAGTGATACCAATATTTATGAATTTCGTCCAAAATTGAGTATTTTTTTATTTTGAAAACCCCTTTTGACAACACCAATTTTGGAATCTTTAATTGAGCATAACTACACGAAAAATTCATGAAATTTCAAAATTTCAAGTGTTTTAGAATCTACTGAAAAATCTCTATCGAATGGTATCAAAATCATTGAGATCCTGTGTGTCAATCTTGAGATATGATTAATCAAACTTTAATGCACAGCACTTTATAATGTAAACTTCAAAATTTTCAAATGTGCATAAAAATTGTTTAACTCGATGAAATTTCAAAATTTAAAATGTTTTTGATATCTAAAAAATGTTTCCTATCCAGTGATACCAATATTTATGAATTTCGTCCAAAATTGAGTATTTTTTTATTTTGAAAACCCCTTTTGACAACACCAATTTTGGAATCTTTAATTGAGCATAACTACACGAAAAATTCATGAAATTTCAAAATTTCAAGTGTTTTAGAATCTACTGAAAAATCTCTATCGAATGGTATCAAAATCATTGAGATCCTGTGTGTCAATCTTGAGATATGATTAATCAAACTTTAATGCACAGCACTTTATAATGTAAACTTCAAAATTTTCAAATGTGCATAAAAATTGTTTAACTCGATGAAATTTCAAAATTTAAAATGTTTTTGATATCTAAAAAATGTTTCCTATCCAGTGATACCAATATTTATGAATTTCGTCCAAAATTGAGTATTTTTTTATTTTGAAAACCCCTTTTGACAACACCAATTTTGGAATCTTTAATTGAGCATAACTACACGAAAAATTCATGAAATTTCAAAATTTCAAGTGTTTTAGAATCTACTGAAAAATCTCTATCGAATGGTATCAAAATCATTGAGATCCTGTGTGTCAATCTTGAGATATGATTAATCAAACTTTAATGCACAGCACTTTATAATGTAAACTTCAAAATTTTCAAATGTGCATAAAAATTGTTTAACTCGATGAAATTTCAAAATTTAAAATGTTTTTGATATCTAAAAAATGTTTCCTATCCAGTGATACCAATATTTATGAATTTCGTCCAAAATTGAGTATTTTTTTATTTTGAAAACCCCTTTTGACAACACCAATTTTGGAATCTTTAATTGAGCATAACTACACGAAATATTCATGAAATTTCAAAATTTCAAGTGTTTTAGAATCTACTGAAAAATCTCTATCGAATGGTATCAAAATCATTGAGATCCTGTGTGTCAATCTTGAGATATGATTAATCAAACTTTAATGCACAGCACTTTATAATGTAAACTTCAAAATTTTCAAATGTGCATAAAAATTGTTTAACTCGATGAAATTTCAAAATTTAAAATGTTTTTGATATCTAAAAAATGTTTCCTATCCAGTGATACCAATATTTATGAATTTCGTCCAAAATTGAGTATTTTTTTATTTTGAAAACCCCTTTTGACAACACCAATTTTGGAATCTTTAATTGAGCATAACTACACGAAAAATTCATGAAATTTCAAAATTTCAAGTGTTTTAGAATCTACTGAAAAATCTCTATCGAATGGTATTAAAATCATTGAGATCCTGTGTGTCAATCTTGAGATATGATTAATCAAACTTTAATGCACAGCACTTTATAATGTAAACTTCAAAATTTTCAAATGTGCATAAAAATTGTTTAACTCGATGAAATTTCAAAATTTAAAATGTTTTTGATATCTAAAAAATGTTTCCTATCCAGTGATACCAATATTTATGAATTTCGTCCAAAATTGAGTATTTTTTTATTTTGAAAACCCCTTTTGACAACACCAATTTTGGAATCTTTAATTGAGCATAACTACACGAAAAATTCATGAAATTTCAAAATTTCAAGTGTTTTAGAATCTACTGAAAAATCTCTATCGAATGGTATCAAAATCATTGAGATCCTGTGTGTCAATCTTGAGATATGATTAATCAAACTTTAATGCACAGCACTTTATAATGTAAACTTCAAAATTTTCAAATGTGCATAAAAATTGTTTAACTCGATGAAATTTCAAAATTTAAAATGTTTTTGATATCTAAAAAATGTTTCCTATCCAGTGATACCAATATTTATGAATTTCGTCCAAAATTGAGTATTTTTTTATTTTGAAAACCCCTTTTGACAACACCAATTTTGGAATCTTTAATTGAGCATAACTACACGAAAAATTCATGAAATTTCAAAATTTCAAGTGTTTTAGAATCTACTGAAAAATCTCTATCGAATGGTATCAAAATCATTGAGATCCTGTGTGTCAATCTTGAGATATGATTAATCAAACTTTAATGCACAGCACTTTATAATGTAAACTTCAAAATTTTCAAATGTGCATAAAAATTGTTTAACTCGATGAAATTTCAAAATTTAAAATGTTTTTGATATCTAAAAAATGTTTCCTATCCAGTGATACCAATATTTATGAATTTCGTCCAAAATTTAGTATTTTTTTATTTTGAAAACCCCTTTTGACAACACCAATTTTGGAATCTTTAATTGAGCATAACTACACGAAAAATTCATGAAATTTCAAAATTTCAAGTGTTTTAGAATCTACTGAAAAATCTCTATCGAATGTTATCAAAATCATTGAGATCCTGTGTGTCAATCTTGAGATATGATTAATCACACTTTAATGCACAGCACTTTATAATGTAAACTTCAAAATTTTCAAATGTGCATAAAAATTGTTTAACTCGATGAAATTTCAAAATTTAAAATGTTTTTGATATCTAAAAAATGTTTCCTATCCAGTGATACCAATATTTATGAATTTCGTCCAAAATTGAGTATTTTTTTATTTTGAAAACCCCTTTTGACAACACCAATTTTGGAATCTTTAATTGAGCATAACTACACGAAAAATTCATGAAATTTCAAAATTTCAAGTGTTTTAGAATCTACTGAAAAATCTCTATCGAATGGTATCAAAATCATTGAGATCCTGTGTGTCAATCTTGAGATATGATTAATCAAACTTTAATGCACAGCACTTTATAATGTAAACTTCAAAATTTTCAAATGTGCATAAAAATTGTTTAACTCGATGAAATTTCAAAATGTAAAATGTTTTTGATATCTAAAAAATGTTTCCTATCCAGTGATACCAATATTTATGAATTTCGTCCAAAATTGAGTATTTTTTTATTTTGAAAACCCCTTTTGACAACACCAATTTTGGAATCTTTAATTGAGCATAACTACACGAGAAATTCATGAAATTTCAAAATTTCAAGTGTTTTAGAATCTACTGAAAAATCTCTATCGAATGGTATCAAAATCATTGAGATCCTGTGTGTCAATCTTGAGATATGATTAATCAAACTTTAATGCACAGCACTTTATAATGTAAACTTCAAAATTTTCAAATGTGCATAAAAATTGTTTAACTCGATGAAATTTCAAAATTTAAAATGTTTTTGATATCTAAAAAATGTTTCCTATCCAGTGATACCAATATTTATGAATTTCGTCCAAAATTGAGTATTTTTTTATTTTGAAAACCCCTTTTGACAACACCAATTTTGGAATCTTTAATTGAGCATAACTACACGAGAAATTCATGAAATTTCAAAATTTCAAGTGTTTTAGAATCTACTGAAAAATCTCTATCGAATGGTATCAAAATCATTGAGATCCTGTGTGTCAATCTTGAGATATGATTAATCAAACTTTAATGCACAGCACTTTATAATGTAAACTTCAAAATTTTCAAATGTGCATAAAAATTGTTTAACTCGATGAAATTTCAAAATTTAAAATGTTTTTGATATCTAAAAAATGTTTCCTATCCAGTGATACCAATATTTATGAATTTCGTCCAAAATTGAGTATTTTTTTATTTTGAAAACCCCTTTTGACAACACCAATTTTGGAATCTTTAATTGAGCATAACTACACGAAAAATTCATGAAATTTCAAAATTTCAAGTGTTTTAGAATCTACTGAAAAATCTCTATCGAATGTTATCAAAATCATTGAGATCCTGTGTGTCAATCTTGAGATATGATTAATCACACTTTAATGCACAGCACTTTATAATGTAAACTTCAAAATTTTCAAATGTGCATAAAAATTGTTTAACTCGATGAAATTTCAAAATTTAAAATGTTTTTGATATCTAAAAAATGTTTCCTATCCAGTGATACCAATATTTATGAATTTCGTCCAAAATTGAGTATTTTTTTATTTTGAAAACCCCTTTTGACAACACCAATTTTGGAATCTTTAATTGAGCATAACTACACGAAAAATTCATGAAATTTCAAAATTTCAAGTGTTTTAGAATCTACTGAAAAATCTCTATCGAATGGTATCAAAATCATTGAGATCCTGTGTGTCAATCTTGAGATATGATTAATCAAACTTTAATGCACAGCACTTTATAATGTAAACTTCAAAATTTTCAAATGTGCATAAAAATTGTTTAACTCGATGAAATTTCAAAATTTAAAATGTTTTTGATATCTAAAAAATGTTTCCTATCCAGTGATACCAATATTTATGAATTTCGTCCAAAATTGAGTATTTTTTTATTTTGAAAACCCCTTTTGACAACACCAATTTTGGAATCTTTAATTGAGCATAACTACACGAAATATTCATGAAATTTCAAAATTTCAAGTGTTTTAGAATCTACTGAAAAATCTCTATCGAATGGTATCAAAATCATTGAGATCCTGTGTGTCAATCTTGAGATATGATTAATCAAACTTTAATGCACAGCACTTTATAATGTAAACTTCAAAATTTTCAAATGTGCATAAAAATTGTTTAACTCGATGAAATTTCAAAATTTAAAATGTTTTTGATATCTAAAAAATGTTTCCTATCCAGTGATACCAATATTTATGAATTTCGTCCAAAATTGAGTATTTTTTTATTTTGAAAACCCCTTTTGACAACACCAATTTTGGAATCTTTAATTGAGCATAACTACACGAAAAATTCATGAAATTTCAAAATTTCAAGTGTTTTAGAATCTACTGAAAAATCTCTATCGAATGGTATCAAAATCATTGAGATCCTGTGTGTCAATCTTGAGATATGATTAATCAAACTTTAATGCACAGCACTTTATAATGTAAACTTCAAAATTTTCAAATGTGCATAAAAATTGTTTAACTCGATGAAATTTCAAAATTTAAAATGTTTTTGATATCTAAAAAATGTTTCCTATCCAGTGATACCAATATTTATGAATTTCGTCCAAAATTGAGTATTTTTTTATTTTGAAAACCCCTTTTGACAACACCAATTTTGGAATCTTTAATTGAGCATAACTACACGAAAAATTCATGAAATTTCAAAATTTCAAGTGTTTTAGAATCTACTGAAAAATCTCTATCGAATGGTATCAAAATCATTGAGATCCTGTGTGTCAATCTTGAGATATGATTAATCAAACTTTAATGCACAGCACTTTATAATGTAAACTTCAAAATTTTCAAATGTGCATAAAAATTGTTTAACTCGATGAAATTTCAAAATTTAAAATGTTTTTGATATCTAAAAAATGTTTCCTATCCAGTGATACCAATATTTATGAATTTCGTCCAAAATTGAGTATTTTTTTATTTTGAAAACCCCTTTTGACAACACCAATTTTGGAATCTTTAATTGAGCATAACTACACGAGAAATTCATGAAATTTCAAAATTTCAAGTGTTTTAGAATCTACTGAAAAATCTCTATCGAATGGTATCAAAATCATTGAGATCCTGTGTGTCAATCTTGAGATATGATTAATCAAACTTTAATGCACAGCACTTTATAATGTAAACTTCAAAATTTTCAAATGAGCATAAAAATTGTTTAACTCGATGAAATTTCAAAATTTAAAATGTTTTTGATATCTAAAAAATGTTTCCTATCCAGTGATACCAATATTTATGAATTTCGTCCAAAATTGAGTATTTTTTTATTTTGAAAACCCCTTTTGACAACACCAATTTTGGAATCTTTAATTGAGCATAACTACACGAAAAAGTCATGAAATTTCAAAATTTCAAGTGTTTTAGAATCTACTGAAAAATCTCTATCGAATGGTATCAAAATCATTGAGATCCTGTGTGTCAATCTTGAGATATGATTAATCAAACTTTAATGCACAGCACTTTATAATGTAAACTTCAAAATTTTCAAATGTGCATAAAAATTGTTTAACTCGATGAAATTTCAAAATTTAAAATGTTTTTGATATCTAAAAAATGTTTCCTATCCAGTGATACCAATATTTATGAATTTCGTCCAAAATTGAGTATTTTTTTATTTTGAAAACCCCTTTTGACAACACCAATTTTGGAATCTTTAATTGAGCATAACTACACGAGAAATTCATGAAATTTCAAAATTTCAAGTGTTTTAGAATCTACTGAAAAATCTCTATCGAATGGTATCAAAATCATTGAGATCCTGTGTGTCAATCTTGAGATATGATTAATCAAACTTTAATGCACAGCACTTTATAATGTAAACTTCAAAATTTTCAAATGTGCATAAAAATTGTTTAACTCGATGAAATTTCAAAATTTAAAATGTTTTTGATATCTAAAAAATGTTTCCTATCCAGTGATACCAATATTTATGAATTTCGTCCAAAATTGAGTATTTTTTTATTTTGAAAACCCCTTTTGACAACACCAATTTTGGAATCTTTAATTGAGCATAACTACACGAAAAATTCATGAAATTTCAAAATTTCAAGTGTTTTAGAATCTACTGAAAAATCTCTATCGAATGGTATCAAAATCATTGAGATCCTGTGTGTCAATCTTGAGATATGATTAATCAAACTTTAATGCACAGCACTTTATAATGTAAACTTCAAAATTTTCAAATGTGCATAAAAATTGTTTAACTCGATGAAATTTCAAAATTTAAAATGTTTTTGATATCTAAAAAATGTTTCCTATCCAGTGATACCAATATTTATGAATTTCGTCCAAAATTGAGTATTTTTTTATTTTGAAAACCCCTTTTGACAACACCAATTTTGGAATCTTTAATTGAGCATAACTACACGAAAAATTCATGAAATTTCAAAATTTCAAGTGTTTTAGAATCTACTGAAAAATCTCTATCGAATGTTATCAAAATCATTGAGATCCTGTGTGTCAATCTTGAGATATGATTAATCACACTTTAATGCACAGCACTTTATAATGTAAACTTCAAAATTTTCAAATGTGCATAAAAATTGTTTAACTCGATGAAATTTCAAAATTTAAAATGTTTTTGATATCTAAAAAATGTTTCCTATCCAGTGATACCAATATTTATGAATTTCGTCCAAAATTGAGTATTTTTTTATTTTGAAAACCCCTTTTGACAACACCAATTTTGGAATCTTTAATTGAGCATAACTACACGAAAAATTCATGAAATTTCAAAATTTCAAGTGTTTTAGAATCTACTGAAAAATCTCTATCGAATGGTATCAAAATCATTGAGATCCTGTGTGTCAATCTTGAGATATGATTAATCAAACTTTAATGCACAGCACTTTATAATGTAAACTTCAAAATTTTCAAATGTGCATAAAAATTGTTTAACTCGATGAAATTTCAAAATTTAAAATGTTTTTGATATCTAAAAAATGTTTCCTATCCAGTGATACCAATATTTATGAATTTCGTCCAAAATTGAGTATTTTTTTATTTTGAAAACCCCTTTTGACAACACCAATTTTGGAATCTTTAATTGAGCATAACTACACGAAAAATTCATGAAATTTCAAAATTTCAAGTGTTTTAGAATCTACTGAAAAATCTCTATCGAATGGTTTCAAAATCATTGAGATCCTGTGTGTCAATCTTGAGATATGATTAATCAAACTTTAATGCACAGCACTTTATAATGTAAACTTCAAAATTTTCAAATGTGCATAAAAATTGTTTAACTCGATGAAATTTCAAAATTTAAAATGTTTTTGATATCTAAAAAATGTTTCCTATCCAGTGATACCAATATTTATGAATTTCGTCCAAAATTGAGTATTTTTTTATTTTGAAAACCCCTTTTGACAACACCAATTTTGGAATCTTTAATTGAGCATAACTACACGAAAAATTCATGAAATTTCAAAATTTCAAGTGTTTTAGAATCTACTGAAAAATCTCTATCGAATGGTATCAAAATCATTGAGATCCTGTGTGTCAATCTTGAGATATGATTAATCAAACTTTAATGCACAGCACTTTATAATGTAAACTTCAAAATTTTCAAATGTGCATAAAAATTGTTTAACTCGATGAAATTTCAAAATTTAAAATGTTTTTGATATCTAAAAAATGTTTCCTATCCAGTGATACCAATATTTATGAATTTCGTCCAAAATTGAGTATTTTTTTTATTTTGAAAACCCCTTTTGACAACACCAATTTTGGAATCTTTAATTGAGCATAACTACACGAAAAATTCATGAAATTTCAAAATTTCAAGTGTTTTAGAATCTACTGAAAAATCTCTATCGAATGGTATCAAAATCATTGAGATCCTGTGTGTCAATCTTGAGATATGATTAATCAAACTTTAATGCACAGCACTTTATAATGTAAACTTCAAAATTTTCAAATGTGCATAAAAATTGTTTAACTCGATGAAATTTCAAAATTTAAAATGTTTTTGATATCTAAAAAATGTTTCCTATCCAGTGATACCAATATTTATGAATTTCGTCCAAAATTGAGTATTTTTTTATTTTGAAAACCCCTTTTGACAACACCAATTTTGGAATCTTTAATTGAGCATAACTACACGAAAAATTCATGAAATTTCAAAATTTCAAGTGTTTTAGAATCTACTGAAAAATCTCTATCGAATGGTTTCAAAATCATTGAGATCCTGTGTGTCAATCTTGAGATATGATTAATCAAACTTTAATGCACAGCACTTTATAATGTAAACTTCAAAATTTTCAAATGTGCATAAAAATTGTTTAACTCGATGAAATTTCAAAATTTAAAATGTTTTTGATATCTAAAAAATGTTTCCTATCCAGTGATACCAATATTTATGAATTTCGTCCAAAATTGAGTATTTTTTTATTTTGAAAACCCCTTTTGACAACACCAATTTTGGAATCTTTAATTGAGCATAACTACACGAAAAATTCATGAAATTTCAAAATTTCAAGTGTTTTAGAATCTACTGAAAAATCTCTATCGAATGGTATCAAAATCATTGAGATCCTGTGTGTCAATCTTGAGATATGATTAATCAAACTTTAATGCACAGCACTTTATAATGTAAACTTCAAAATTTTCAAATGTGCATAAAAATTGTTTAACTCGATGAAATTTCAAAATTTAAAATGTTTTTGATATCTAAAAAATGTTTCCTATCCAGTGATACCAATATTTATGAATTTCGTCCAAAATTGAGTATTTTTTTTATTTTGAAAACCCCTTTTGACAACACCAATTTTGGAATCTTTAATTGAGCATAACTACACGAAAAATTCATGAAATTTCAAAATTTCAAGTGTTTTAGAATCTACTGAAAAATCTCTATCGAATGGTATCAAAATCATTGAGATCCTGTGTGTCAATCTTGAGATATGATTAATCAAACTTTAATGCACAGCACTTTATAATGTAAACTTCAAAATTTTCAAATGTGCATAAAAATTGTTTAACTCGATGAAATTTCAAAATTTAAAATGTTTTTGATATCTAAAAAATGTTTCCTATCCAGTGATACCAATATTTATGAATTTCGTCCAAAATTGAGTATTTTTTTATTTTGAAAACCCCTTTTGACAACACCAATTTTGGAATCTTTAATTGAGCATAACTACACGAAAAATTCATGAAATTTCAAAATTTCAAGTGTTTTAGAATCTACTGAAAAATCTCTATCGAATGGTATCAAAATCATTGAGATCCTGTGTGTCAATCTTGAGATATGATTAATCAAACTTTAATGCACAGCACTTTATAATGTAAACTTCAAAATTTTCAAATGTGCATAAAAATTGTTTAACTCGATGAAATTTCAAAATTTAAAATGTTTTTGATATCTAAAAAATGTTTCCTATCCAGTGATACCAATATTTATGAATTTCGTCCAAAATTGAGTATTTTTTTATTTTGAAAACCCCTTTTGACAACACCAATTTTGGAATCTTTAATTGAGCATAACTACACGAAAAATTCATGAAATTTCAAAATTTCAAGTGTTTTAGAATCTACTGAAAAATCTCTATCGAATGGTATTAAAATCATTGAGATCCTGTGTGTCAATCTTGAGATATGATTAATCAAACTTTAATGCACAGCACTTTATAATGTAAACTTCAAAATTTTCAAATGTGCATAAAAATTGTTTAACTCGATGAAATTTCAAAATTTAAAATGTTTTTGATATCTAAAAAATGTTTCCTATCCAGTGATACCAATATTTATGAATTTCGTCCAAAATTGAGTATTTTTTTATTTTGAAAACCCCTTTTGACAACACCAATTTTGGAATCTTTAATTGAGCATAACTACACGAAAAATTCATGAAATTTCAAAATTTCAAGTGTTTTAGAATCTACTGAAAAATCTCTATCGAATGGTATCAAAATCATTGAGATCCTGTGTGTCAATCTTGAGATATGATTAATCAAACTTTAATGCACAGCACTTTATAATGTAAACTTCAAAATTTTCAAATGTGCATAAAAATTGTTTAACTCGATGAAATTTCAAAATTTAAAATGTTTTTGATATCTAAAAAATGTTTCCTATCCAGTGATACCAATATTTATGAATTTCGTCCAAAATTGAGTATTTTTTTATTTTGAAAACCCCTTTTGACAACACCAATTTTGGAATCTTTAATTGAGCATAACTACACGAAAAATTCATGAAATTTCAAAATTTCAAGTGTTTTAGAATCTACTGAAAAATCTCTATCGAATGGTATCAAAATCATTGAGATCCTGTGTGTCAATCTTGAGATATGATTAATCAAACTTTAATGCACAGCACTTTATAATGTAAACTTCAAAATTTTCAAATGTGCATAAAAATTGTTTAACTCGATGAAATTTCAAAATTTAAAATGTTTTTGATATCTAAAAAATGTTTCCTATCCAGTGATACCAATATTTATGAATTTCGTCCAAAATTGAGTATTTTTTTATTTTGAAAACCCCTTTTGACAACACCAATTTTGGAATCTTTAATTGAGCATAACTACACGAAAAATTCATGAAATTTCAAAATTTCAAGTGTTTTAGAATCTACTGAAAAATCTCTATCGAATGGTATCAAAATCATTGAGATCCTGTGTGTCAATCTTGAGATATGATTAATCAAACTTTAATGCACAGCACTTTATAATGTAAACTTCAAAATTTTCAAATGTGCATAAAAATTGTTTAACTCGATGAAATTTCAAAATTTAAAATGTTTTTGATATCTAAAAAATGTTTCCTATCCAGTGATACCAATATTTATGAATTTCGTCCAAAATTGAGTATTTTTTTATTTTGAAAACCCCTTTTGACAACACCAATTTTGGAATCTTTAATTGAGCATAACTACACGAAAAATTCATGAAATTTCAAAATTTCAAGTGTTTTAGAATCTACTGAAAAATCTCTATCGAATGGTATCAAAATCATTGAGATCCTGTGTGTCAATCTTGAGATATGATTAATCAAACTTTAATGCACAGCACTTTATAATGTAAACTTCAAAATTTTCAAATGTGCATAAAAATTGTTTAACTCGATGAAATTTCAAAATTTAAAATGTTTTTGATATCTAAAAAATGTTTCCTATCCAGTGATACCAATATTTATGAATTTCGTCCAAAATTGAGTATTTTTTTATTTTGAAAACCCCTTTTGACAACACCAATTTTGGAATCTTTAATTGAGCATAACTACACGAAAAATTCATGAAATTTCAAAATTTCAAGTGTTTTAGAATCTACTGAAAAATCTCTATCGAATGGTATCAAAATCATTGAGATCCTGTGTGTCAATCTTGAGATATGATTAATCAAACTTTAATGCACAGCACTTTATAATGTAAACTTCAAAATTTTCAAATGTGCATAAAAATTGTTTAACTCGATGAAATTTCAAAATTTAAAATGTTTTTGATATCTAAAAAATGTTTCCTATCCAGTGATACCAATATTTATGAATTTCGTCCAAAATTGAGTATTTTTTTATTTTGAAAACCCCTTTTGACAACACCAATTTTGGAATCTTTAATTGAGCATAACTACACGAAAAATTCATGAAATTTCAAAATTTCAAGTGTTTTAGAATCTACTGAAAAATCTCTATCGAATGGTATTAAAATCATTGAGATCCTGTGTGTCAATCTTGAGATATGATTAATCAAACTTTAATGCACAGCACTTTATAATGTAAACTTCAAAATTTTCAAATGTGCATAAAAATTGTTTAACTCGATGAAATTTCAAAATTTAAAATGTTTTTGATATCTAAAAAATGTTTCCTATCCAGTGATACCAATATTTATGAATTTCGTCCAAAATTGAGTATTTTTTTATTTTGAAAACCCCTTTTGACAACACCAATTTTGGAATCTTTAATTGAGCATAACTACACGAAAAATTCATGAAATTTCAAAATTTCAAGTGTTTTAGAATCTACTGAAAAATCTCTATCGAATGGTATCAAAATCATTGAGATCCTGTGTGTCAATCTTGAGATATGATTAATCAAACTTTAATGCACAGCACTTTATAATGTAAACTTCAAAATTTTCAAATGTGCATAAAAATTGTTTAACTCGATGAAATTTCAAAATTTAAAATGTTTTTGATATCTAAAAAATGTTTCCTATCCAGTGATACCAATATTTATGAATTTCGTCCAAAATTGAGTATTTTTTTATTTTGAAAACCCCTTTTGACAACACCAATTTTGGAATCTTTAATTGAGCATAACTACACGAAAAATTCATGAAATTTCAAAATTTCAAGTGTTTTAGAATCTACTGAAAAATCTCTATCGAATGGTATCAAAATCATTGAGATCCTGTGTGTCAATCTTGAGATATGATTAATCAAACTTTAATGCACAGCACTTTATAATGTAAACTTCAAAATTTTCAAATGTGCATAAAAATTGTTTAACTCGATGAAATTTCAAAATTTAAAATGTTTTTGATATCTAAAAAATGTTTCCTATCCAGTGATACCAATATTTATGAATTTCGTCCAAAATTGAGTATTTTTTTATTTTGAAAACCCCTTTTGACAACACCAATTTTGGAATCTTTAATTGAGCATAACTACACGAAAAATTCATGAAATTTCAAAATTTCAAGTGTTTTAGAATCTACTGAAAAATCTCTATCGAATGGTATCAAAATCATTGAGATCCTGTGTGTCAATCTTGAGATATGATTAATCAAACTTTAATGCACAGCACTTTATAATGTAAACTTCAAAATTTTCAAATGTGCATAAAAATTGTTTAACTCGATGAAATTTCAAAATTTAAAATGTTTTTGATATCTAAAAAATGTTTCCTATCCAGTGATACCAATATTTATGAATTTCGTCCAAAATTGAGTATTTTTTTATTTTGAAAACCCCTTTTGACAACACCAATTTTGGAATCTTTAATTGAGCATAACTACACGAAAAATTCATGAAATTTCAAAATTTCAAGTGTTTTAGAATCTACTGAAAAATCTCTATCGAATGGTATCAAAATCATTGAGATCCTGTGTGTCAATCTTGAGATATGATTAATCAAACTTTAATGCACAGCACTTTATAATGTAAACTTCAAAATTTTCAAATGTGCATAAAAATTGTTTAACTCGATGAAATTTCAAAATTTAAAATGTTTTTGATATCTAAAAAATGTTTCCTATCCAGTGATACCAATATTTATGAATTTCGTCCAAAATTGAGTATTTTTTTATTTTGAAAACCCCTTTTGACAACACCAATTTTGGAATCTTTAATTGAGCATAACTACACGAGAAATTCATGAAATTTCAAAATTTCAAGTGTTTTAGAATCTACTGAAAAATCTCTATCGAATGGTATCAAAATCATTGAGATCCTGTGTGTCAATCTTGAGATATGATTAATCAAACTTTAATGCACAGCACTTTATAATGTAAACTTCAAAATTTTCAAATGTGCATAAAAATTGTTTAACTCGATGAAATTTCAAAATTTAAAATGTTTTTGATATCTAAAAAATGTTTCCTATCCAGTGATACCAATATTTATGAATTTCGTCCAAAATTGAGTATTTTTTTATTTTGAAAACCCCTTTTGACAACACCAATTTTGGAATCTTTAATTGAGCATAACTACACGAAAAATTCATGAAATTTCAAAATTTCATGTGTTTTAGAATCTACTGAAAAATCTCTATCGAATGGTATCAAAATCATTGAGATCCTGTGTGTCAATCTTGAGATATGATTAATCAAACTTTAATGCACAGCACTTTATAATGTAAACTTCAAAATTTTCAAATGTGCATAAAAATTGTTTAACTCGATGAAATTTCAAAATTTAAAATGTTTTTGATATCTAAAAAATGTTTCCTATCCAGTGATACCAATATTTATGAATTTCGTCCAAAATTGAGTATTTTTTTATTTTGAAAACCCCTTTTGACAACACCAATTTTGGAATCTTTAATTAAGCATAACTACACGAAAAATTCATGAAATTTCAAAATTTCAAGTGTTTTAGAATCTACTGAAAAATCTCTATCGAATGGTATCAAAATCATTGAGATCCTGTGTGTCAATCTTGAGATATGATTAATCAAACTTTAATGCACAGCACTTTATAATGTAAACTTCAAAATTTTCAAATGTGCATAAAAATTGTTTAACTCGATGAAATTTCAAAATTTAAAATGTTTTTGATATCTAAAAAATGTTTCCTATCCAGTGATACCAATATTTATGAATTTCGTCCAAAATTGAGTATTTTTTTATTTTGAAAACCCCTTTTGACAACACCAATTTTGGAATCTTTAATTGAGCATAACTACACGAAAAATTCATGAAATTTCAAAATTTCATGTGTTTTAGAATCTACTGAAAAATCTCTATCGAATGGTATCAAAATCATTGAGATCCTGTGTGTCAATCTTGAGATATGATTAATCAAACTTTAATGCACAGCACTTTATAATGTAAACTTCAAAATTTTCAAATGTGCATAAAAATTGTTTAACTCGATGAAATTTCAAAATTTAAAATGTTTTTGATATCTAAAAAATGTTTCCTATCCAGTGATACCAATATTTATGAATTTCGTCCAAAATTGAGTATTTTTTTATTTTGAAAACCCCTTTTGACAACACCAATTTTGGAATCTTTAATTAAGCATAACTACACGAAAAATTCATGAAATTTCAAAATTTCAAGTGTTTTAGAATCTACTGAAAAATCTCTATCGAATGGTATCAAAATCATTGAGATCCTGTGTGTCAATCTTGAGATATGATTAATCAAACTTTAATGCACAGCACTTTATAATGTAAACTTCAAAATTTTCAAATGTGCATAAAAATTGTTTAACTCGATGAAATTTCAAAATTTAAAATGTTTTTGATATCTAAAAAATGTTTCCTATCCAGTGATACCAATATTTATGAATTTCGTCCAAAATTGAGTATTTTTTTATTTTGAAAACCCCTTTTGACAACACCAATTTTGGAATCTTTAATTGAGCATAACTACACGAAAAATTCATGAAATTTCAAAATTTAAAATGTTTTTGATATCTAAAAAATGTTTCCTATCCAGTGATACCAATATTTATGAATTTCGTCCAAAATTGAGTATTTTTTTTATTTTGAAAACCCCTTTTGACAACACCAATTTTGGAATCTTTAATTGAGCATAACTACACGAAAAATTCATGAAATTTCAAAATTTCAAGTGTTTTAGAATCTACTGAAAAATCTCTATCGAATGGTATCAAAATCATTGAGATCCTGTGTGTTAATCTTGAGATATGATTAATCAAACTTTAATGCACAGCACTTTATAATGTAAACTTCAAAATTTTCAAATGTGCATAAAAATTGTTTAACTCGATGAAATTTCAAAATTTAAAATGTTTTTGATATCTAAAAAATGTTTCCTATCCAGTGATACCAATATTTATGAATTTCGTCCAAAATTGAGTATTTTTTTATTTTGAAAACCCCTTTTGACAACACCAATTTTGGAATCTTTAATTGAGCATAACTACACGAAAAATTCATGAAATTTCAAAATTTCAAGTGTTTTAGAATCTACTGAAAAATCTCTATCGAATGGTATCAAAATCATTGAGATCCTGTGTGTCAATCTTGAGATATGATTAATCAAACTTTAATGCACAGCACTTTATAATGTAAACTTCAAAATTTTCAAATGTGCATAAAAATTGTTTAACTCGATGAAATTTCAAAATTTAAAATGTTTTTGATATCTAAAAAATGTTTCCTATCCAGTGATACCAATATTTATGAATTTCGTCCAAAATTGAGTATTTTTTTATTTTGAAAACCCCTTTTGACAACACCAATTTTGGAATCTTTAATTGAGCATAACTACACGAAAAATTCATGAAATTTCAAAATTTCAAGTGTTTTAGAATCTACTGAAAAATCTCTATCGAATGGTATCAAAATCATTGAGATCCTGTGTGTCAATCTTGAGATATGATTAATCAAACTTTAATGCACAGCACTTTATAATGTAAACTTCAAAATTTTCAAATGTGCATAAAAATTGTTTAACTCGATGAAATTTCAAAATTTAAAATGTTTTTGATATCTAAAAAATGTTTCCTATCCAGTGATACCAATATTTATGAATTTCGTCCAAAATTGAGTATTTTTTTATTTTGAAAACCCCTTTTGACAACACCAATTTTGGAATCTTTAATTGAGCATAACTACACGAAAAATTCATGAAATTTCAAAATTTCAAGTGTTTTAGAATCTACTGAAAAATCTCTATCGAATGGTATCAAAATCATTGAGATCCTGTGTGTCTAATCTTGAGATATGATTAATCAAACTTTAATGCACAGCACTTTATAATGTAAACTTCAAAATTTTCAAATGTGCATAAAAATTGTTTAACTCGATGAAATTTCAAAATTTAAAATGTTTTTGATATCTAAAAAATGTTTCCTATCCAGTGATACCAATATTTATGAATTTCGTCCAAAATTGAGTATTTTTTTATTTTGAAAACCCCTTTTGACAACACCAATTTTGGAATCTTTAATTGAGCATAACTACACGAAAAATTCATGAAATTTCAAAATTTCAAGTGTTTTAGAATCTACTGAAAAATCTCTATCGAATGGTATCAAAATCATTGAGATCCTGTGTGTCAATCTTGAGATATGATTAATCAAACTTTAATGCACAGCACTTTATAATGTAAACTTCAAAATTTTCAAATGTGCATAAAAATTGTTTAACTCGATGAAATTTCAAAATTTAAAATGTTTTTGATATCTAAAAAATGTTTCCTATCCAGTGATACCAATATTTATGAATTTCGTCCAAAATTGAGTATTTTTTTATTTTGAAAACCCCTTTTGACAACACCAATTTTGGAATCTTTAATTGAGCATAACTACACGAAAAATTCATGAAATTTCAAAATTTCAAGTGTTTTAGAATCTACTGAAAAATCTCTATCGAATGGTATCAAAATCATTGAGATCCTGTGTGTCAATCTTGAGATATGATTAATCAAACTTTAATGCACAGCACTTTATAATGTAAACTTCAAAATTTTCAAATGTGCATAAAAATTGTTTAACTCGATGAAATTTCAAAATTTAAAATGTTTTTGATATCTAAAAAATGTTTCCTATCCAGTGATACCAATATTTATGAATTTCGTCCAAAATTGAGTATTTTTTTATTTTGAAAACCCCTTTTGACAACACCAATTTTGGAATCTTTAATTGAGCATAACTACACGAAAAATTCATGAAATTTCAAAATTTCAAGTGTTTTAGAATCTACTGAAAAATCTCTATCGAATGGTATCAAAATCATTGAGATCCTGTGTGTCAATCTTGAGATATGATTAATCAAACTTTAATGCACAGCACTTTATAATGTAAACTTCAAAATTTTCAAATGTGCATAAAAATTGTTTAACTCGATGAAATTTCAAAATTTAAAATGTTTTTGATATCTAAAAAATGTTTCCTATCCAGTGATACCAATATTTATGAATTTCGTCCAAAATTGAGTATTTTTTTATTTTGAAAACCCCTTTTGACAACACCAATTTTGGAATCTTTAATTGAGCATAACTACACGAAAAATTCATGAAATTTCAAAATTTCAAGTGTTTTAGAATCTACTGAAAAATCTCTATCGAATGGTATCAAAATCATTGAGATCCTGTGTGTCAATCTTGAGATATGATTAATCAAACTTTAATGCACAGCACTTTATAATGTAAACTTCAAAATTTTCAAATGTGCATAAAAATTGTTTAACTCGATGAAATTTCAAAATTTAAAATGTTTTTGATATCTAAAAAATGTTTCCTATCCAGTGATACCAATATTTATGAATTTCGTCCAAAATTGAGTATTTTTTTATTTTGAAAACCCCTTTTGACAACACCAATTTTGGAATCTTTAATTGAGCATAACTACACGAAAAATTCATGAAATTTCAAAATTTCAAGTGTTTTAGAATCTACTGAAAAATCTCTATCGAATGGTATCAAAATCATTGAGATCCTGTGTGTCAATCTTGAGATATGATTAATCAAACTTTAATGCACAGCACTTTATAATGTAAACTTCAAAATTTTCAAATGTGCATAAAAATTGTTTAACTCGATGAAATTTCAAAATTTAAAATGTTTTTGATATCTAAAAAATGTTTCCTATCCAGTGATACCAATATTTATGAATTTCGTCCAAAATTGAGTATTTTTTTATTTTGAAAACCCCTTTTGACAACACCAATTTTGGAATCTTTAATTGAGCATAACTACACGAAAAATTCATGAAATTTCAAAATTTCAAGTGTTTTAGAATCTACTGAAAAATCTCTATCGAATGGTATCAAAATCATTGAGATCCTGTGTGTCAATCTTGAGATATGATTAATCAAACTTTAATGCACAGCACTTTATAATGTAAACTTCAAAATTTTCAAATGTGCATAAAAATTGTTTAACTCGATGAAATTTCAAAATTTAAAATGTTTTTGATATCTAAAAAATGTTTCCTATCCAGTGATACCAATATTTATGAATTTCGTCCAAAATTGAGTATTTTTTTATTTTGAAAACCCCTTTTGACAACACCAATTTTGGAATCTTTAATTGAGCATAACTACACGAAAAATTCATGAAATTTCAAAATTTCAAGTGTTTTAGAATCTACTGAAAAATCTCTATCGAATGGTATCAAAATCATTGAGATCCTGTGTGTCAATCTTGAGATATGATTAATCAAACTTTAATGCACAGCACTTTATAATGTAAACTTCAAAATTTTCAAATGTGCATAAAAATTGTTTAACTCGATGAAATTTCAAAATTTAAAATGTTTTTGATATCTAAAAAATGTTTCCTATCCAGTGATACCAATATTTATGAATTTCGTCCAAAATTGAGTATTTTTTTATTTTGAAAACCCCTTTTGACAACACCAATTTTGGAATCTTTAATTGAGCATAACTACACGAAAAATTCATGAAATTTCAAAATTTCAAGTGTTTTAGAATCTACTGAAAAATCTCTATCGAATGGTATCAAAATCATTGAGATCCTGTGTGTCAATCTTGAGATATGATTAATCAAACTTTAATGCACAGCACTTTATAATGTAAACTTCAAAATTTTCAAATGTGCATAAAAATTGTTTAACTCGATGAAATTTCAAAATTTAAAATGTTTTTGATATCTAAAAAATGTTTCCTATCCAGTGATACCAATATTTATGAATTTCGTCCAAAATTGAGTATTTTTTTATTTTGAAAACCCCTTTTGACAACACCAATTTTGGAATCTTTAATTGAGCATAACTACACGAAAAATTCATGAAATTTCAAAATTTCAAGTGTTTTAGAATCTACTGAAAAATCTCTATCGAATGGTATCAAAATCATTGAGATCCTGTGTGTCAATCTTGAGATATGATTAATCAAACTTTAATGCACAGCACTTTATAATGTAAACTTCAAAATTTTCAAATGTGCATAAAAATTGTTTAACTCGATGAAATTTCAAAATTTAAAATGTTTTTGATATCTAAAAAATGTTTCCTATCCAGTGATACCAATATTTATGAATTTCGTCCAAAATTGAGTATTTTTTTATTTTGAAAACCCCTTTTGACAACACCAATTTTGGAATCTTTAATTGAGCATAACTACACGAAAAATTCATGAAATTTCAAAATTTCAAGTGTTTTAGAATCTACTGAAAAATCTCTATCGAATGGTATCAAAATCATTGAGATCCTGTGTGTCAATCTTGAGATATGATTAATCAAACTTTAATGCACAGCACTTTATAATGTAAACTTCAAAATTTTCAAATGTGCATAAAAATTGTTTAACTCGATGAAATTTCAAAATTTAAAATGTTTTTGATATCTTAAAAAATGTTTCCTATCCAGTGATACCAATATTTATGAATTTCGTCCAAAATTGAGTATTTTTTTTATTTTGAAACCCCTTTTGACAACACCAATTTTGGAATCTTTAATTGAGCATAACTACACGAAAAATTCATGAAATTTCAAAATTTCAAGTGTTTTAGAATCTACTGAAAAATCTCTATCGAATGGTATCAAAATCATTGAGATCCTGTGTGTCAATCTTGAGATATGATTAATCAAACTTTAATGCACAGCACTTTATAATGTAAACTTCAAAATTTTCAAATGTGCATAAAAATTGTTTAACTCGATGAAATTTCAAAATTTAAAATGTTTTTGATATCTAAAAAATGTTTCCTATCCAGTGATACAATATTTATGAATTTCGTCCAAAATTGAGTATTTTTTTATTTTGAAAACCCCTTTTGACAACACCAATTTTGGAATCTTTAATTGAGCATAACTACACGAAAAATTCATGAAATTTCAAAATTTCAAGTGTTTTAGAATCTACTGAAAAATCTCTATCGAATGGTATCAAAATCATTGAGATCCTGTGTGTCAATCTTGAGATATGATTAATCAAACTTTAATGCACAGCACTTTATAATGTAAACTTCAAAATTTTCAAATGTGCATAAAAATTGTTTAACTCGATGAAATTTCAAAATTTAAAATGTTTTTGATATCTAAAAAATGTTTCCTATCCAGTGATACCAATATTTATGAATTTCGTCCAAAATTGAGTATTTTTTTATTTGAAAACCCCTTTTGACAACACCAATTTTGGAATCTTTAATTGAGCATAACTACACGAAAAATTCATGAAATTTCAAAATTTCAAGTGTTTTAGAATCTACTGAAAAAATCTCTATCGAATGGTATCAAAATCATTGAGATCCTGTGTGTCAATCTTGAGATATGATTAATCAAACTTTAATGCACAGCACTTTATAATGTAAACTTCAAAATTTTCAAATGTGCATAAAAATTGTTTAACTCGATGAAATTTCAAAATTTAAAATGTTTTTGATATCTAAAAAATGTTTCCTATCCAGTGATACCAATATTTATGAATTTCGTCCAAAATTGAGTATTTTTTTATTTTGAAAACCCCTTTTGACAACACCAATTTTGGAATCTTTAATTGAGCATAACTACACGAAAAATTCATGAAATTTCAAAATTTCAAGTGTTTTAGAATCTACTGAAAAATCTCTATCGAATGGTATCAAAATCATTGAGATCCTGTGTGTCAATCTTGAGATATGATTAATCAAACTTTAATGCACAGCACTTTATAATGTAAACTTCAAAATTTTCAAATGTGCATAAAAAATTGTTTAACTCGATGAAATTTCAAAATTTAAAATGTTTTTGATATCTAAAAAATGTTTCCTATCCAGTGATACCAATATTTATGAATTTCGTCCAAAATTGAGTATTTTTTTATTTTGAAAACCCCTTTTGACAACACCAATTTTGGAATCTTTAATTGAGCATAACTACACGAAAAATTCATGAAATTTCAAAATTTCAAGTGTTTTAGAATCTACTGAAAAATCTCTATCGAATGGTATCAAAATCATTGAGATCCTGTGTGTCAATCTTGAGATATGATTAATCAAACTTTAATGCACAGCACTTTATAATGTAAACTTCAAAATTTTCAAATGTGCATAAAAATTGTTTAACTCGATGAAATTTCAAAATTTAAAATGTTTTTGATATCTAAAAAATGTTTCCTATCCAGTGATACCAATATTTATGAATTTCGTCCAAAATTGAGTATTTTTTTATTTTGAAAACCCCTTTTGACAACACCAATTTTGGAATCTTTAATTGAGCATAACTACACGAAAAATTCATGAAATTTCAAAATTTCAAGTGTTTTAGAATCTACTGAAAAATCTCTATCGAATGGTATCAAAATCATTGAGATCCTGTGTGTCAATCTTGAGATATGATTAATCAAACTTTAATGCACAGCACTTTATAATGTAAACTTCAAAATTTTCAAATGTGCATAAAAATTGTTTAACTCGATGAAATTTCAAAATTTAAAATGTTTTTGATATCTAAAAAATGTTTCCTATCCAGTGATACCAATATTTATGAATTTCGTCCAAAATTGAGTATTTTTTTATTTTGAAAACCCCTTTTGACAACACCAATTTTGGAATCTTTAATTGAGCATAACTACACGAAAAATTCATGAAATTTCAAAATTTCAAGTGTTTTAGAATCTACTGAAAAATCTCTATCGAATGGTATCAAAATCATTGAGATCCTGTGTGTCAATCTTGAGATATGATTAATCAAACTTTAATGCACAGCACTTTATAATGTAAACTTCAAAATTTTCAAATGTGCATAAAAATTGTTTAACTCGATGAAATTTCAAAATTTAAAATGTTTTTGATATCTAAAAAATGTTTCCTATCCAGTGATACCAATATTTATGAATTTCGTCCAAAATTGAGTATTTTTTTATTTTGAAAACCCCTTTTGACAACACCAATTTTGGAATCTTTAATTGAGCATAACTACACGAAAAATTCATGAAATTTCAAAATTTCAAGTGTTTTAGAATCTACTGAAAAATCTCTATCGAATGGTATCAAAATCATTGAGATCCTGTGTGTCAATCTTGAGATATGATTAATCAAACTTTAATGCACAGCACTTTATAATGTAAACTTCAAAATTTTCAAATGTGCATAAAAATTGTTTAACTCGATGAAATTTCAAAATTTAAAATGTTTTTGATATCTAAAAAATGTTTCCTATCCAGTGATACCAATATTTATGAATTTCGTCCAAAATTGAGTATTTTTTTATTTTGAAAACCCCTTTTGACAACACCAATTTTGGAATCTTTAATTGAGCATAACTACACGAAAAATTCATGAAATTTCAAAATTTCAAGTGTTTTAGAATCTACTGAAAAATCTCTATCGAATGGTATCAAAATCATTGAGATCCTGTGTGTCAATCTTGAGATATGATTAATCAAACTTTAATGCACAGCACTTTATAATGTAAACTTCAAAATTTTCAAATGTGCATAAAAATTGTTTAACTCGATGAAATTTCAAAATTTAAAATGTTTTTGATATCTAAAAAATGTTTCCTATCCAGTGATACCAATATTTATGAATTTCGTCCAAAATTGAGTATTTTTTTATTTTGAAAACCCCTTTTGACAACACCAATTTTGGAATCTTTAATTGAGCATAACTACACGAAAAATTCATGAAATTTCAAAATTTCAAGTGTTTTAGAATCTACTGAAAAATCTCTATCGAATGGTATCAAAATCATTGAGATCCTGTGTGTCAATCTTGAGATATGATTAATCAAACTTTAATGCACAGCACTTTATAATGTAAACTTCAAAATTTTCAAATGTGCATAAAAATTGTTTAACTCGATGAAATTTCAAAATTTAAAATGTTTTTGATATCTAAAAAATGTTTCCTATCCAGTGATACCAATATTTATGAATTTCGTCCAAAATTGAGTATTTTTTTATTTTGAAAACCCCTTTTGACAACACCAATTTTGGAATCTTTAATTGAGCATAACTACACGAAAAATTCATGAAATTTCAAAATTTCAAGTGTTTTAGAATCTACTGAAAAATCTCTATCGAATGGTATCAAAATCATTGAGATCCTGTGTGTCAATCTTGAGATATGATTAATCAAACTTTAATGCACAGCACTTTATAATGTAAACTTCAAAATTTTCAAATGTGCATAAAAATTGTTTAACTCGATGAAATTTCAAAATTTAAAATGTTTTTGATATCTAAAAAATGTTTCCTATCCAGTGATACCAATATTTATGAATTTCGTCCAAAATTGAGTATTTTTTTATTTTGAAAACCCCTTTTGACAACACCAATTTTGGAATCTTTAATTGAGCATAACTACACGAAAAATTCATGAAATTTCAAAATTTCAAGTGTTTTAGAATCTACTGAAAAATCTCTATCGAATGGTATCAAAATCATTGAGATCCTGTGTGTCAATCTTGAGATATGATTAATCAAACTTTAATGCACAGCACTTTATAATGTAAACTTCAAAATTTTCAAATGTGCATAAAAATTGTTTAACTCGATGAAATTTCAAAATTTAAAATGTTTTTGATATCTAAAAAATGTTTCCTATCCAGTGATACCAATATTTATGAATTTCGTCCAAAATTGAGTATTTTTTTATTTTGAAAACCCCTTTTGACAACACCAATTTTGGAATCTTTAATTGAGCATAACTACACGAAAAATTCATGAAATTTCAAAATTTCAAGTGTTTTAGAATCTACTGAAAAATCTCTATCGAATGGTATCAAAATCATTGAGATCCTGTGTGTCAATCTTGAGATATGATTAATCAAACTTTAATGCACAGCACTTTATAATGTAAACTTCAAAATTTTCAAATGTGCATAAAAATTGTTTAACTCGATGAAATTTCAAAATTTAAAATGTTTTTGATATCTAAAAAATGTTTCCTATCCAGTGATACCAATATTTATGAATTTCGTCCAAAATTGAGTATTTTTTTATTTTGAAAACCCCTTTTGACAACACCAATTTTGGAATCTTTAATTGAGCATAACTACACGAAAAATTCATGAAATTTCAAAATTTCAAGTGTTTTAGAATCTACTGAAAAATCTCTATCGAATGGTATCAAAATCATTGAGATCCTGTGTGTCAATCTTGAGATATGATTAATCAAACTTTAATGCACAGCACTTTATAATGTAAACTTCAAAATTTTCAAATGTGCATAAAAATTGTTTAACTCGATGAAATTTCAAAATTTAAAATGTTTTTGATATCTAAAAAATGTTTCCTATCCAGTGATACCAATATTTATGAATTTCGTCCAAAATTGAGTATTTTTTTATTTTGAAAACCCCTTTTGACAACACCAATTTTGGAATCTTTAATTGAGCATAACTACACGAAAAATTCATGAAATTTCAAAATTTCAAGTGTTTTAGAATCTACTGAAAAATCTCTATCGAATGGTATCAAAATCATTGAGATCCTGTGTGTCAATCTTGAGATATGATTAATCAAACTTTAATGCACAGCACTTTATAATGTAAACTTCAAAATTTTCAAATGTGCATAAAAATTGTTTAACTCGATGAAATTTCAAAATTTAAAATGTTTTTGATATCTAAAAAATGTTTCCTATCCAGTGATACCAATATTTATGAATTTCGTCCAAAATTGAGTATTTTTTTATTTTGAAAACCCCTTTTGACAACACCAATTTTGGAATCTTTAATTGAGCATAACTACACGAAAAATTCATGAAATTTCAAAATTTAAAATGTTTTAGAATCTACTGAAAAATCTCTATCGAATGGTATCAAAATCATTGAGATCCTGTGTGTCAATCTTGAGATATGATTAATCAAACTTTAATGCACAGCACTTTATAATGTAAACTTCAAAATTTTCAAATGTGCATAAAAATTGTTTAACTCGATGAAATTTCAAAATTTAAAATGTTTTTGATATCTAAAAAATGTTTCCTATCCAGTGATACCAATATTTATGAATTTCGTCCAAAATTGAGTATTTTTTTATTTTGAAAACCCCTTTTGACAACACCAATTTTGGAATCTTTAATTGAGCATAACTACACGAAAAATTCATGAAATTTCAAAATTTCAAGTGTTTTAGAATCTACTGAAAAATCTCTATCGAATGGTATCAAAATCATTGAGATCCTGTGTGTCAATCTTGAGATATGATTAATCAAACTTTAATGCACAGCACTTTATAATGTAAACTTCAAAATTTTCAAATGTGCATAAAAATTGTTTAACTCGATGAAATTTCAAAATTTAAAATGTTTTTGATATCTAAAAAATGTTTCCTATCCAGTGATACCAATATTTATGAATTTCGTCCAAAATTTAGTATTTTTTTATTTTGAAAACCCCTTTTGACAACACCAATTTTGGAATCTTTAATTGAGCATAACTACACGAAAAATTCATGAAATTTCAAAATTTCAAGTGTTTTAGAATCTACTGAAAAATCTCTATCGAATGGTATCAAAATCATTGAGATCCTGTGTGTCAATCTTGAGATATGATTAATCAAACTTTAATGCACAGCACTTTATAATGTAAACTTCAAAATTTTCAAATGTGCATAAAAATTGTTTAACTCGATGAAATTTCAAAATTTAAAATGTTTTTGATATCTAAAAAATGTTTCCTATCCAGTGATACCAATATTTATGAATTTCGTCCAAAATTGAGTATTTTTTTATTTTGAAAACCCCTTTTGACAACACCAATTTTGGAATCTTTAATTGAGCATAACTACACGAAAAATTCATGAAATTTCAAAATTTCAAGTGTTTTAGAATCTACTGAAAAATCTCTATCGAATGGTATCAAAATCATTGAGATCCTGTGTGTCAATCTTGAGATATGATTAATCAAACTTTAATGCACAGCACTTTATAATGTAAACTTCAAAATTTTCAAATGTGCATAAAAATTGTTTAACTCGATGAAATTTCAAAATTTAAAATGTTTTTGATATCTAAAAAATGTTTCCTATCCAGTGATACCAATATTTATGAATTTCGTCCAAAATTGAGTATTTTTTTATTTTGAAAACCCCTTTTGACAACACCAATTTTGGAATCTTTAATTGAGCATAACTACACGAAAAATTCATGAAATTTCAAAATTTAAAATGTTTTAGAATCTACTGAAAAATCTCTATCGAATGGTATCAAAATCATTGAGATCCTGTGTGTCAATCTTGAGATATGATTAATCAAACTTTAATGCACAGCACTTTATAATGTAAACTTCAAAATTTTCAAATGTGCATAAAAATTGTTTAACTCGATGAAATTTCAAAATTTAAAATGTTTTTGATATCTAAAAAATGTTTCCTATCCAGTGATACCAATATTTATGAATTTCGTCCAAAATTGAGTATTTTTTTATTTTGAAAACCCCTTTTGACAACACCAATTTTGGAATCTTTAATTGAGCATAACTACACGAAAAATTCATGAAATTTCAAAATTTCAAGTGTTTTAGAATCTACTGAAAAATCTCTATCGAATGGTATCAAAATCATTGAGATCCTGTGTGTCAATCTTGAGATATGATTAATCAAACTTTAATGCACAGCACTTTATAATGTAAACTTCAAAATTTTCAAATGTGCATAAAAATTGTTTAACTCGATGAAATTTCAAAATTTAAAATGTTTTTGATATCTAAAAAATGTTTCCTATCCAGTGATACCAATATTTATGAATTTCGTCCAAAATTTAGTATTTTTTTATTTTGAAAACCCCTTTTGACAACACCAATTTTGGAATCTTTAATTGAGCATAACTACACGAAAAATTCATGAAATTTCAAAATTTCAAGTGTTTTAGAATCTACTGAAAAATCTCTATCGAATGGTATCAAAATCATTGAGATCCTGTGTGTCAATCTTGAGATATGATTAATCAAACTTTAATGCACAGCACTTTATAATGTAAACTTCAAAATTTTCAAATGTGCATAAAAATTGTTTAACTCGATGAAATTTCAAAATTTAAAATGTTTTTGATATCTAAAAAATGTTTCCTATCCAGTGATACCAATATTTATGAATTTCGTCCAAAATTGAGTATTTTTTTATTTTGAAAACCCCTTTTGACAACACCAATTTTGGAATCTTTAATTGAGCATAACTACACGAAAAATTCATGAAATTTCAAAATTTCAAGTGTTTTAGAATCTACTGAAAAATCTCTATCGAATGGTATCAAAATCATTGAGATCCTGTGTGTCAATCTTGAGATATGATTAATCAAACTTTAATGCACAGCACTTTATAATGTAAACTTCAAAATTTTCAAATGTGCATAAAAATTGTTTAACTCGATGAAATTTCAAAATTTAAAATGTTTTTGATATCTAAAAAATGTTTCCTATCCAGTGATACCAATATTTATGAATTTCGTCCAAAATTGAGTATTTTTTTATTTTGAAAACCCCTTTTGACAACACCAATTTTGGAATCTTTAATTGAGCATAACTACACGAAAAATTCATGAAATTTCAAAATTTCAAGTGTTTTAGAATCTACTGAAAAATCTCTATCGAATGGTATCAAAATCATTGAGATCCTGTGTGTCAATCTTGAGATATGATTAATCAAACTTTAATGCACAGCACTTTATAATGTAAACTTCAAAATTTTCAAATGTGCATAAAAATTGTTTAACTCGATGAAATTTCAAAATTTAAAATGTTTTTGATATCTAAAAAATGTTTCCTATCCAGTGATACCAATATTTATGAATTTCGTCCAAAATTGAGTATTTTTTTATTTTGAAAACCCCTTTGACAACACCAATTTTGGAATCTTTAATTGAGCATAACTACACGAGAAATTCATGAAATTTCAAAATTTCAAGTGTTTTAGAATCTACTGAAAAATCTCTATCGAATGGTATCAAAATCATTGAGATCCTGTGTGTCAATCTTGAGATATGATTAATCAAACTTTAATGCACAGCACTTTATAATGTAAACTTCAAAATTTTCAAATGTGCATAAAAATTGTTTAACTCGATGAAATTTCAAAATTTAAAATGTTTTTGATATCTAAAAAATGTTTCCTATCCAGTGATACCAATATTTATGAATTTCGTCCAAAATTGAGTATTTTTTTATTTTGAAAACCCCTTTTGACAACACCAATTTTGGAATCTTTAATTGAGCATAACTACACGAAAAATTCATGAAATTTCAAAATTTCAAGTGTTTTAGAATCTACTGAAAAATCTCTATCGAATGGTATCAAAATCATTGAGATCCTGTGTGTCAATCTTGAGATATGATTAATCAAACTTTAATGCACAGCACTTTATAATGTAAACTTCAAAATTTTCAAATGTGCATAAAAATTGTTTAACTCGATGAAATTTCAAAATTTAAAATGTTTTTGATATCTAAAAAATGTTTCCTATCCAGTGATACCAATATTTATGAATTTCGTCCAAAATTTAGTATTTTTTTATTTTGAAAACCCCTTTTGACAACACCAATTTTGGAATCTTTAATTGAGCATAACTACACGAAAAATTCATGAAATTTCAAAATTTCAAGTGTTTTAGAATCTACTGAAAAATCTCTATCGAATGGTATCAAAATCATTGAGATCCTGTGTGTCAATCTTGAGATATGATTAATCAAACTTTAATGCACAGCACTTTATAATGTAAACTTCAAAATTTTCAAATGTGCATAAAAATTGTTTAACTCGATGAAATTTCAAAATTTAAAATGTTTTTGATATCTAAAAAATGTTTCCTATCCAGTGATACCAATATTTATGAATTTCGTCCAAAATTGAGTATTTTTTTATTTTGAAAACCCCTTTTGACAACACCAATTTTGGAATCTTTAATTGAGCATAACTACACGAAAAATTCATGAAATTTCAAAATTTCAAGTGTTTTAGAATCTACTGAAAAATCTCTATCGAATGGTATCAAAATCATTGAGATCCTGTGTGTCAATCTTGAGATATGATTAATCAAACTTTAATGCACAGCACTTTATAATGTAAACTTCAAAATTTTCAAATGTGCATAAAAATTGTTTAACTCGATGAAATTTCAAAATTTAAAATGTTTTTGATATCTAAAAAATGTTTCCTATCCAGTGATACCAATATTTATGAATTTCGTCCAAAATTGAGTATTTTTTTATTTTGAAAACCCCTTTTGACAACACCAATTTTGGAATCTTTAATTGAGCATAACTACACGAAAAATTCATGAAATTTCAAAATTTCAAGTGTTTTAGAATCTACTGAAAAATCTCTATCGAATGGTATCAAAATCATTGAGATCCTGTGTGTCAATCTTGAGATATGATTAATCAAACTTTAATGCACAGCACTTTATAATGTAAACTTCAAAATTTTCAAATGTGCATAAAAATTGTTTAACTCGATGAAATTTCAAAATTTAAAATGTTTTTGATATCTAAAAAATGTTTCCTATCCAGTGATACCAATATTTATGAATTTCGTCCAAAATTGAGTATTTTTTTATTTTGAAAACCCCTTTGACAACACCAATTTTGGAATCTTTAATTGAGCATAACTACACGAGAAATTCATGAAATTTCAAAATTTCAAGTGTTTTAGAATCTACTGAAAAATCTCTATCGAATGGTATCAAAATCATTGAGATCCTGTGTGTCAATCTTGAGATATGATTAATCAAACTTTAATGCACAGCACTTTATAATGTAAACTTCAAAATTTTCAAATGTGCATAAAAATTGTTTAACTCGATGAAATTTCAAAATTTAAAATGTTTTTGATATCTAAAAAATGTTTCCTATCCAGTGATACCAATATTTATGAATTTCGTCCAAAATTGAGTATTTTTTTATTTTGAAAACCCCTTTTGACAACACCAATTTTGGAATCTTTAATTGAGTATAACTACACGAAAAATTCATGAAATTTCAAAATTTCAAGTGTTTTAGAATCTACTGAAAAATCTCTATCGAATGGTATCAAAATCATTGAGATCCTGTGTGTCAATCTTGAGATATGATTAATCAAACTTTAATGCACAGCACTTTATAATGTAAACTTCAAAATTTTCAAATGTGCATAAAAATTGTTTAACTCGATGAAATTTCAAAATTTAAAATGTTTTTGATATCTAAAAAATGTTTCCTATCCAGTGATACCAATATTTATGAATTTCGTCCAAAATTGAGTATTTTTTTATTTTGAAAACCCCTTTTGACAACACCAATTTTGGAATCTTTAATTGAGCATAACTACACGAAAAATTCATGAAATTTCAAAATTTCAAGTGTTTTAGAATCTACTGAAAAATCTCTATCGAATGGTATCAAAATCATTGAGATCCTGTGTGTCAATCTTGAGATATGATTAATCAAACTTTAATGCACAGCACTTTATAATGTAAACTTCAAAATTTTCAAATGTGCATAAAAATTGTTTAACTCGATGAAATTTCAAAATTTAAAATGTTTTTGATATCTAAAAAATGTTTCCTATCCAGTGATACCAATATTTATGAATTTCGTCCAAAATTGAGTATTTTTTTATTTTGAAAACCCCTTTTGACAACACCAATTTTGGAATCTTTAATTGAGCATAACTACACGAAAAATTCATGAAATTTCAAAATTTCAAGTGTTTTAGAATCTACTGAAAAATCTCTATCGAATGGTATCAAAATCATTGAGATCCTGTGTGTCAATCTTGAGATATGATTAATCAAACTTTAATGCACAGCACTTTATAATGTAAACTTCAAAATTTTCAAATGTGCATAAAAATTGTTTAACTCGATGAAATTTCAAAATTTAAAATGTTTTTGATATCTAAAAAATGTTTCCTATCCAGTGATACCAATATTTATGAATTTCGTCCAAAATTTAGTATTTTTTTATTTTGAAAACCCCTTTTGACAACACCAATTTTGGAATCTTTAATTGAGCATAACTACACGAAAAATTCATGAAATTTCAAAATTTCAAGTGTTTTAGAATCTACTGAAAAATCTCTATCGAATGGTATCAAAATCATTGAGATCCTGTGTGTCAATCTTGAGATATGATTAATCAAACTTTAATGCACAGCACTTTATAATGTAAACTTCAAAATTTTCAAATGTGCATAAAAATTGTTTAACTCGATGAAATTTCAAAATTTAAAATGTTTTTGATATCTAAAAAATGTTTCCTATCCAGTGATACCAATATTTATGAATTTCGTCCAAAATTTAGTATTTTTTTATTTTGAAAACCCCTTTTGACAACACCAATTTTGGAATCTTTAATTGAGCATAACTACACGAAAAATTCATGAAATTTCAAAATTTCAAGTGTTTTAGAATCTACTGAAAAATCTCTATCGAATGGTATCAAAATCATTGAGATCCTGTGTGTCAATCTTGAGATATGATTAATCAAACTTTAATGCACAGCACTTTATAATGTAAACTTCAAAATTTTCAAATGTGCATAAAAATTGTTTAACTCGATGAAATTTCAAAATTTAAAATGTTTTTGATATCTAAAAAATGTTTCCTATCCAGTGATACCAATATTTATGAATTTCGTCCAAAATTGAGTATTTTTTTATTTTGAAAACCCCTTTTGACAACACCAATTTTGGAATCTTTAATTGAGCATAACTACACGAAAAATTCATGAAATTTCAAAATTTCAAGTGTTTTAGAATCTACTGAAAAATCTCTATCGAATGGTATCAAAATCATTGAGATCCTGTGTGTCAATCTTGAGATATGATTAATCAAACTTTAATGCACAGCACTTTATAATGTAAACTTCAAAATTTTCAAATGTGCATAAAAATTGTTTAACTCGATGAAATTTCAAAATTTAAAATGTTTTTGATATCTAAAAAATGTTTCCTATCCAGTGATACCAATATTTATGAATTTCGTCCAAAATTGAGTATTTTTTTATTTTGAAAACCCCTTTTGACAACACCAATTTTGGAATCTTTAATTGAGCATAACTACACGAAAAATTCATGAAATTTCAAAATTTCAAGTGTTTTAGAATCTACTGAAAAATCTCTATCGAATGGTATCAAAATCATTGAGATCCTGTGTGTCAATCTTGAGATATGATTAATCAAACTTTAATGCACAGCACTTTATAATGTAAACTTCAAAATTTTCAAATGTGCATAAAAATTGTTTAACTCGATGAAATTTCAAAATTTAAAATGTTTTTGATATCTAAAAAATGTTTCCTATCCAGTGATACCAATATTTATGAATTTCGTCCAAAATTGAGTATTTTTTTATTTTGAAAACCCCTTTTGACAACACCAATTTTGGAATCTTTAATTGAGCATAACTACACGAAAAATTCATGAAATTTCAAAATTTCAAGTGTTTTAGAATCTACTGAAAAATCTCTATCGAATGGTATCAAAATCATTGAGATCCTGTGTGTCAATCTTGAGATATGATTAATCAAACTTTAATGCACAGCACTTTATAATGTAAACTTCAAAATTTTCAAATGTGCATAAAAATTGTTTAACTCGATGAAATTTCAAAATTTAAAATGTTTTTGATATCTAAAAAATGTTTCCTATCCAGTGATACCAATATTTATGAATTTCGTCCAAAATTGAGTATTTTTTTATTTTGAAAACCCCTTTTGACAACACCAATTTTGGAATCTTTAATTGAGCATAACTACACGAAAAATTCATGAAATTTCAAAATTTCAAGTGTTTTAGAATCTACTGAAAAATCTCTATCGAATGGTATCAAAATCATTGAGATCCTGTGTGTCAATCTTGAGATATGATTAATCAAACTTTAATGCACAGCACTTTATAATGTAAACTTCAAAATTTTCAAATGTGCATAAAAATTGTTTAACTCGATGAAATTTCAAAATTTAAAATGTTTTTGATATCTAAAAAATGTTTCCTATCCAGTGATACCAATATTTATGAATTTCGTCCAAAATTTAGTATTTTTTTATTTTGAAAACCCCTTTTGACAACACCAATTTTGGAATCTTTAATTGAGCATAACTACACGAAAAATTCATGAAATTTCAAAATTTCAAGTGTTTTAGAATCTACTGAAAAATCTCTATCGAATGGTATCAAAATCATTGAGATCCTGTGTGTCAATCTTGAGATATGATTAATCAAACTTTAATGCACAGCACTTTATAATGTAAACTTCAAAATTTTCAAATGTGCATAAAAATTGTTTAACTCGATGAAATTTCAAAATTTAAAATGTTTTTGATATCTAAAAAATGTTTCCTATCCAGTGATACCAATATTTATGAATTTCGTCCAAAATTGAGTATTTTTTTATTTTGAAAACCCCTTTTGACAACACCAATTTTGGAATCTTTAATTGAGCATAACTACACGAAAAATTCATGAAATTTCAAAATTTCAAGTGTTTTAGAATCTACTGAAAAATCTCTATCGAATGGTATCAAAATCATTGAGATCCTGTGTGTCAATCTTGAGATATGATTAATCAAACTTTAATGCACAGCACTTTATAATGTAAACTTCAAAATTTTCAAATGTGCATAAAAATTGTTTAACTCGATGAAATTTCAAAATTTAAAATGTTTTTGATATCTAAAAAATGTTTCCTATCCAGTGATACCAATATTTATGAATTTCGTCCAAAATTGAGTATTTTTTTATTTTGAAAACCCCTTTTGACAACACCAATTTTGGAATCTTTAATTGAGCATAACTACACGAAAAATTCATGAAATTTCAAAATTTCAAGTGTTTTAGAATCTACTGAAAAATCTCTATCGAATGGTATCAAAATCATTGAGATCCTGTGTGTCAATCTTGAGATATGATTAATCAAACTTTAATGCACAGCACTTTATAATGTAAACTTCAAAATTTTCAAATGTGCATAAAAATTGTTTAACTCGATGAAATTTCAAAATTTAAAATGTTTTTGATATCTAAAAAATGTTTCCTATCCAGTGATACCAATATTTATGAATTTCGTCCAAAATTTAGTATTTTTTTATTTTGAAAACCCCTTTTGACAACACCAATTTTGGAATCTTTAATTGAGCATAACTACACGAAAAATTCATGAAATTTCAAAATTTCAAGTGTTTTAGAATCTACTGAAAAATCTCTATCGAATGGTATCAAAATCATTGAGATCCTGTGTGTCAATCTTGAGATATGATTAATCAAACTTTAATGCACAGCACTTTATAATGTAAACTTCAAAATTTTCAAATGTGCATAAAAATTGTTTAACTCGATGAAATTTCAAAATTTAAAATGTTTTTGATATCTAAAAAATGTTTCCTATCCAGTGATACCAATATTTATGAATTTCGTCCAAAATTGAGTATTTTTTTATTTTGAAAACCCCTTTTGACAACACCAATTTTGGAATCTTTAATTGAGCATAACTACACGAAAAATTCATGAAATTTCAAAATTTCAAGTGTTTTAGAATCTACTGAAAAATCTCTATCGAATGGTATCAAAATCATTGAGATCCTGTGTGTCAATCTTGAGATATGATTAATCAAACTTTAATGCACAGCACTTTATAATGTAAACTTCAAAATTTTCAAATGTGCATAAAAATTGTTTAACTCGATGAAATTTCAAAATTTAAAATGTTTTTGATATCTAAAAAATGTTTCCTATCCAGTGATACCAATATTTATGAATTTCGTCCAAAATTGAGTATTTTTTTATTTTGAAAACCCCTTTTGACAACACCAATTTTGGAATCTTTAATTGAGCATAACTACACGAAAAATTCATGAAATTTCAAAATTTCAAGTGTTTTAGAATCTACTGAAAAATCTCTATCGAATGGTATCAAAATCATTGAGATCCTGTGTGTCAATCTTGAGATATGATTAATCAAACTTTAATGCACAGCACTTTATAATGTAAACTTCAAAATTTTCAAATGTGCATAAAAATTGTTTAACTCGATGAAATTTCAAAATTTAAAATGTTTTTGATATCTAAAAAATGTTTCCTATCCAGTGATACCAATATTTATGAATTTCGTCCAAAATTTAGTATTTTTTTATTTTGAAAACCCCTTTTGACAACACCAATTTTGGAATCTTTAATTGAGCATAACTACACGAAAAATTCATGAAATTTCAAAATTTCAAGTGTTTTAGAATCTACTGAAAAATCTCTATCGAATGGTATCAAAATCATTGAGATCCTGTGTGTCAATCTTGAGATATGATTAATCAAACTTTAATGCACAGCACTTTATAATGTAAACTTCAAAATTTTCAAATGTGCATAAAAATTGTTTAACTCGATGAAATTTCAAAATTTAAAATGTTTTTGATATCTAAAAAATGTTTCCTATCCAGTGATACCAATATTTATGAATTTCGTCCAAAATTGAGTATTTTTTTATTTTGAAAACCCCTTTTGACAACACCAATTTTGGAATCTTTAATTGAGCATAACTACACGAAAAATTCATGAAATTTCAAAATTTCAAGTGTTTTAGAATCTACTGAAAAATCTCTATCGAATGGTATCAAAATCATTGAGATCCTGTGTGTCAATCTTGAGATATGATTAATCAAACTTTAATGCACAGCACTTTATAATGTAAACTTCAAAATTTTCAAATGTGCATAAAAATTGTTTAACTCGATGAAATTTCAAAATTTAAAATGTTTTTGATATCTAAAAAATGTTTCCTATCCAGTGATACCAATATTTATGAATTTCGTCCAAAATTGAGTATTTTTTTATTTTGAAAACCCCTTTTGACAACACCAATTTTGGAATCTTTAATTGAGCATAACTACACGAAAAATTCATGAAATTTCAAAATTTCAAGTGTTTTAGAATCTACTAAAAAATCTCTATCGAATGGTATCAAAATCATTGAGATCCTGTGTGTCAATCTTGAGATATGATTAATCAAACTTTAATGCACAGCACTTTATAATGTAAACTTCAAAATTTTCAAATGTGCATAAAAATTGTTTAACTCGATGAAATTTCAAAATTTAAAATGTTTTTGATATCTAAAAAATGTTTCCTATCCAGTGATACCAATATTTATGAATTTCGTCCAAAATTGAGTATTTTTTTATTTTGAAAACCCCTTTTGACAACACCAATTTTGGAATCTTTAATTGAGCATAACTACACGAAAAATTCATGAAATTTCAAAATTTCAAGTGTTTTAGAATCTACTGAAAAATCTCTATCGAATGGTATCAAAATCATTGAGATCCTGTGTGTCAATCTTGAGATATGATTAATCAAACTTTAATGCACAGCACTTTATAATGTAAACTTCAAAATTTTCAAATGTGCATAAAAATTGTTTAACTCGATGAAATTTCAAAATTTAAAATGTTTTTGATATCTAAAAAATGTTTCCTATCCAGTGATACCAATATTTATGAATTTCGTCCAAAATTGAGTATTTTTTTATTTTGAAAACCCCTTTTGACAACACCAATTTTGGAATCTTTAATTGAGCATAACTACACGAAAAATTCATGAAATTTCAAAATTTCAAGTGTTTTAGAATCTACTGAAAAATCTCTATCGAATGGTATCAAAATCATTGAGATCCTGTGTGTCAATCTTGAGATATGATTAATCAAACTTTAATGCACAGCACTTTATAATGTAAACTTCAAAATTTTCAAATGTGCATAAAAATTGTTTAACTCGATGAAATTTCAAAATTTAAAATGTTTTTGATATCTAAAAAATGTTTCCTATCCAGTGATACCAATATTTATGAATTTCGTCCAAAATTGAGTATTTTTTTATTTTGAAAACCCCTTTTGACAACACCAATTTTGGAATCTTTAATTGAGCATAACTACACGAAAAATTCATGAAATTTCAAAATTTCAAGTGTTTTAGAATCTACTGAAAAATCTCTATCGAATGGTATCAAAATCATTGAGATCCTGTGTGTCAATCTTGAGATATGATTAATCAAACTTTAATGCACAGCACTTTATAATGTAAACTTCAAAATTTTCAAATGTGCATAAAAATTGTTTAACTCGATGAAATTTCAAAATTTAAAATGTTTTTGATATCTAAAAAATGTTTCCTATCCAGTGATACCAATATTTATGAATTTCGTCCAAAATTTAGTATTTTTTTATTTTGAAAACCCCTTTTGACAACACCAATTTTGGAATCTTTAATTGAGCATAACTACACGAAAAATTCATGAAATTTCAAAATTTCAAGTGTTTTAGAATCTACTGAAAAATCTCTATCGAATGGTATCAAAATCATTGAGATCCTGTGTGTCAATCTTGAGATATGATTAATCAAACTTTAATGCACAGCACTTTATAATGTAAACTTCAAAATTTTCAAATGTGCATAAAAATTGTTTAACTCGATGAAATTTCAAAATTTAAAATGTTTTTGATATCTAAAAAATGTTTCCTATCCAGTGATACCAATATTTATGAATTTCGTCCAAAATTGAGTATTTTTTTATTTTGAAAACCCCTTTTGACAACACCAATTTTGGAATCTTTAATTGAGCATAACTACACGAAAAATTCATGAAATTTCAAAATTTCAAGTGTTTTAGAATCTACTGAAAAATCTCTATCGAATGGTATCAAAATCATTGAGATCCTGTGTGTCAATCTTGAGATATGATTAATCAAACTTTAATGCACAGCACTTTATAATGTAAACTTCAAAATTTTCAAATGTGCATAAAAATTGTTTAACTCGATGAAATTTCAAAATTTAAAATGTTTTTGATATCTAAAAAATGTTTCCTATCCAGTGATACCAATATTTATGAATTTCGTCCAAAATTGAGTATTTTTTTATTTTGAAAACCCCTTTTGACAACACCAATTTTGGAATCTTTAATTGAGCATAACTACACGAAAAATTCATGAAATTTCAAAATTTCAAGTGTTTTAGAATCTACTGAAAAATCTCTATCGAATGGTATCAAAATCATTGAGATCCTGTGTGTCAATCTTGAGATATGATTAATCAAACTTTAATGCACAGCACTTTATAATGTAAACTTCAAAATTTTCAAATGTGCATAAAAATTGTTTAACTCGATGAAATTTCAAAATTTAAAATGTTTTTGATATCTAAAAAATGTTTCCTATCCAGTGATACCAATATTTATGAATTTCGTCCAAAATTTAGTATTTTTTTATTTTGAAAACCCCTTTTGACAACACCAATTTTGGAATCTTTAATTGAGCATAACTACACGAAAAATTCATGAAATTTCAAAATTTCAAGTGTTTTAGAATCTACTGAAAAATCTCTATCGAATGGTATCAAAATCATTGAGATCCTGTGTGTCAATCTTGAGATATGATTAATCAAACTTTAATGCACAGCACTTTATAATGTAAACTTCAAAATTTTCAAATGTGCATAAAAATTGTTTAACTCGATGAAATTTCAAAATTTAAAATGTTTTTGATATCTAAAAAATGTTTCCTATCCAGTGATACCAATATTTATGAATTTCGTCCAAAATTTAGTATTTTTTTATTTTGAAAACCCCTTTTGACAACACCAATTTTGGAATCTTTAATTGAGCATAACTACACGAAAAATTCATGAAATTTCAAAATTTCAAGTGTTTTAGAATCTACTGAAAAATCTCTATCGAATGGTATCAAAATCATTGAGATCCTGTGTGTCAATCTTGAGATATGATTAATCAAACTTTAATGCACAGCACTTTATAATGTAAACTTCAAAATTTTCAAATGTGCATAAAAATTGTTTAACTCGATGAAATTTCAAAATTTAAAATGTTTTTGATATCTAAAAAATGTTTCCTATCCAGTGATACCAATATTTATGAATTTCGTCCAAAATTGAGTATTTTTTTATTTTGAAAACCCCTTTTGACAACACCAATTTTGGAATCTTTAATTGAGCATAACTACACGAAAAATTCATGAAATTTCAAAATTTCAAGTGTTTTAGAATCTACTGAAAAATCTCTATCGAATGGTATCAAAATCATTGAGATCCTGTGTGTCAATCTTGAGATATGATTAATCAAACTTTAATGCACAGCACTTTATAATGTAAACTTCAAAATTTTCAAATGTGCATAAAAATTGTTTAACTCGATGAAATTTCAAAATTTAAAATGTTTTTGATATCTAAAAAATGTTTCCTATCCAGTGATACCAATATTTATGAATTTCGTCCAAAATTTAGTATTTTTTTATTTTGAAAACCCCTTTTGACAACACCAATTTTGGAATCTTTAATTGAGCATAACTACACGAAAAATTCATGAAATTTCAAAATTTCAAGTGTTTTAGAATCTACTGAAAAATCTCTATCGAATGGTATCAAAATCATTGAGATCCTGTGTGTCAATCTTGAGATATGATTAATCAAACTTTAATGCACAGCACTTTATAATGTAAACTTCAAAATTTTCAAATGTGCATAAAAATTGTTTAACTCGATGAAATTTCAAAATTTAAAATGTTTTTGATATCTAAAAAATGTTTCCTATCCAGTGATACCAATATTTATGAATTTCGTCCAAAATTTAGTATTTTTTTATTTTGAAAACCCCTTTTGACAACACCAATTTTGGAATCTTTAATTGAGCATAACTACACGAAAAATTCATGAAATTTCAAAATTTCAAGTGTTTTAGAATCTACTGAAAAATCTCTATCGAATGGTATCAAAATCATTGAGATCCTGTGTGTCAATCTTGAGATATGATTAATCAAACTTTAATGCACAGCACTTTATAATGTAAACTTCAAAATTTTCAAATGTGCATAAAAATTGTTTAACTCGATGAAATTTCAAAATTTAAAATGTTTTTGATATCTAAAAAATGTTTCCTATCCAGTGATACCAATATTTATGAATTTCGTCCAAAATTGAGTATTTTTTTATTTTGAAAACCCCTTTTGACAACACCAATTTTGGAATCTTTAATTGAGCATAACTACACGAAAAATTCATGAAATTTCAAAATTTCAAGTGTTTTAGAATCTACTGAAAAATCTCTATCGAATGGTATCAAAATCATTGAGATCCTGTGTGTCAATCTTGAGATATGATTAATCAAACTTTAATGCACAGCACTTTATAATGTAAACTTCAAAATTTTCAAATGTGCATAAAAATTGTTTAACTCGATGAAATTTCAAAATTTAAAATGTTTTTGATATCTAAAAAATGTTTCCTATCCAGTGATACCAATATTTATGAATTTCGTCCAAAATTGAGTATTTTTTTATTTTGAAAACCCCTTTTGACAACACCAATTTTGGAATCTTTAATTGAGCATAACTACACGAAAAATTCATGAAATTTCAAAATTTCAAGTGTTTTAGAATCTACTGAAAAATCTCTATCGAATGGTATCAAAATCATTGAGATCCTGTGTGTCAATCTTGAGATATGATTAATCAAACTTTAATGCACAGCACTTTATAATGTAAACTTCAAAATTTTCAAATGTGCATAAAAATTGTTTAACTCGATGAAATTTCAAAATTTAAAATGTTTTTGATATCTAAAAAATGTTTCCTATCCAGTGATACCAATATTTATGAATTTCGTCCAAAATTTAGTATTTTTTTATTTTGAAAACCCCTTTTGACAACACCAATTTTGGAATCTTTAATTGAGCATAACTACACGAAAAATTCATGAAATTTCAAAATTTCAAGTGTTTTAGAATCTACTGAAAAATCTCTATCGAATGGTATCAAAATCATTGAGATCCTGTGTGTCAATCTTGAGATATGATTAATCAAACTTTAATGCACAGCACTTTATAATGTAAACTTCAAAATTTTCAAATGTGCATAAAAATTGTTTAACTCGATGAAATTTCAAAATTTAAAATGTTTTTGATATCTAAAAAATGTTTCCTATCCAGTGATACCAATATTTATGAATTTCGTCCAAAATTGAGTATTTTTTTATTTTGAAAACCCCTTTTGACAACACCAATTTTGGAATCTTTAATTGAGCATAACTACACGAAAAATTCATGAAATTTCAAAATTTCAAGTGTTTTAGAATCTACTGAAAAATCTCTATCGAATGGTATCAAAATCATTGAGATCCTGTGTGTCAATCTTGAGATATGATTAATCAAACTTTAATGCACAGCACTTTATAATGTAAACTTCAAAATTTTCAAATGTGCATAAAAATTGTTTAACTCGATGAAATTTCAAAATTTAAAATGTTTTTGATATCTAAAAAATGTTTCCTATCCAGTGATACCAATATTTATGAATTTCGTCCAAAATTGAGTATTTTTTTATTTTGAAAACCCCTTTTGACAACACCAATTTTGGAATCTTTAATTGAGCATAACTACACGAAAAATTCATGAAATTTCAAAATTTCAAGTGTTTTAGAATCTACTAAAAAATCTCTATCGAATGGTATCAAAATCATTGAGATCCTGTGTGTCAATCTTGAGATATGATTAATCAAACTTTAATGCACAGCACTTTATAATGTAAACTTCAAAATTTTCAAATGTGCATAAAAATTGTTTAACTCGATGAAATTTCAAAATTTAAAATGTTTTTGATATCTAAAAAATGTTTCCTATCCAGTGATACCAATATTTATGAATTTCGTCCAAAATTGAGTATTTTTTTATTTTGAAAACCCCTTTTGACAACACCAATTTTGGAATCTTTAATTGAGCATAACTACACGAAAAATTCATGAAATTTCAAAATTTCAAGTGTTTTAGAATCTACTGAAAAATCTCTATCGAATGGTATCAAAATCATTGAGATCCTGTGTGTCAATCTTGAGATATGATTAATCAAACTTTAATGCACAGCACTTTATAATGTAAACTTCAAAATTTTCAAATGTGCATAAAAATTGTTTAACTCGATGAAATTTCAAAATTTAAAATGTTTTTGATATCTAAAAAATGTTTCCTATCCAGTGATACCAATATTTATGAATTTCGTCCAAAATTGAGTATTTTTTTTATTTTGAAAACCCCTTTTGACAACACCAATTTTGGAATCTTTAATTGAGCATAACTACACGAAAAATTCATGAAATTTCAAAATTTCAAGTGTTTTAGAATCTACTGAAAAATCTCTATCGAATGGTATCAAAATCATTGAGATCCTGTGTGTCAATCTTGAGATATGATTAATCAAACTTTAATGCACAGCACTTTATAATGTAAACTTCAAAATTTTCAAATGTGCATAAAAATTGTTTAACTCGATGAAATTTCAAAATTTAAAATGTTTTTGATATCTAAAAAATGTTTCCTATCCAGTGATACCAATATTTATGAATTTCGTCCAAAATTGAGTATTTTTTTATTTTGAAAACCCCTTTTGACAACACCAATTTTGGAATCTTTAATTGAGCATAACTACACGAAAAATTCATGAAATTTCAAAATTTCAAGTGTTTTAGAATCTACTGAAAAATCTCTATCGAATGGTATCAAAATCATTGAGATCCTGTGTGTCAATCTTGAGATATGATTAATCAAACTTTAATGCACAGCACTTTATAATGTAAACTTCAAAATTTTCAAATGTGCATAAAAATTGTTTAACTCGATGAAATTTCAAAATTTAAAATGTTTTTGATATCTAAAAAATGTTTCCTATCCAGTGATACCAATATTTATGAATTTCGTCCAAAATTTAGTATTTTTTTATTTTGAAAACCCCTTTTGACAACACCAATTTTGGAATCTTTAATTGAGCATAACTACACGAAAAATTCATGAAATTTCAAAATTTCAAGTGTTTTAGAATCTACTGAAAAATCTCTATCGAATGGTATCAAAATCATTGAGATCCTGTGTGTCAATCTTGAGATATGATTAATCAAACTTTAATGCACAGCACTTTATAATGTAAACTTCAAAATTTTCAAATGTGCATAAAAATTGTTTAACTCGATGAAATTTCAAAATTTAAAATGTTTTTGATATCTAAAAAATGTTTCCTATCCAGTGATACCAATATTTATGAATTTCGTCCAAAATTGAGTATTTTTTTATTTTGAAAACCCCTTTTGACAACACCAATTTTGGAATCTTTAATTGAGCATAACTACACGAAAAATTCATGAAATTTCAAAATTTCAAGTGTTTTAGAATCTACTGAAAAATCTCTATCGAATGGTATCAAAATCATTGAGATCCTGTGTGTCAATCTTGAGATATGATTAATCAAACTTTAATGCACAGCACTTTATAATGTAAACTTCAAAATTTTCAAATGTGCATAAAAATTGTTTAACTCGATGAAATTTCAAAATTTAAAATGTTTTTGATATCTAAAAAATGTTTCCTATCCAGTGATACCAATATTTATGAATTTCGTCCAAAATTGAGTATTTTTTTATTTTGAAAACCCCTTTTGACAACACCAATTTTGGAATCTTTAATTGAGCATAACTACACGAAAAATTCATGAAATTTCAAAATTTCAAGTGTTTTAGAATCTACTGAAAAATCTCTATCGAAAGGTATCAAAATCATTGAGATCCTGTGTGTCAATCTTGAGATATGATTAATCAAACTTTAATGCACAGCACTTTATAATGTAAACTTCAAAATTTTCAAATGTGCATAAAAATTGTTTAACTCGATGAAATTTCAAAATTTAAAATGTTTTTGATATCTAAAAAATGTTTCCTATCCAGTGATACCAATATTTATGAATTTCGTCCAAAATTTAGTATTTTTTTATTTTGAAAACCCCTTTTGACAACACCAATTTTGGAATCTTTAATTGAGCATAACTACACGAAAAATTCATGAAATTTCAAAATTTCAAGTGTTTTAGAATCTACTGAAAAATCTCTATCGAATGGTATCAAAATCATTGAGATCCTGTGTGTCAATCTTGAGATATGATTAATCAAACTTTAATGCACAGCACTTTATAATGTAAACTTCAAAATTTTCAAATGTGCATAAAAATTGTTTAACTCGATGAAATTTCAAAATTTAAAATGTTTTTGATATCTAAAAAATGTTTCCTATCCAGTGATACCAATATTTATGAATTTCGTCCAAAATTGAGTATTTTTTTATTTTGAAAACCCCTTTTGACAACACCAATTTTGGAATCTTTAATTGAGCATAACTACACGAAAAATTCATGAAATTTCAAAATTTCAAGTGTTTTAGAATCTACTGAAAAATCTCTATCGAATGGTATCAAAATCATTGAGATCCTGTGTGTCAATCTTGAGATATGATTAATCAAACTTTAATGCACAGCACTTTATAATGTAAACTTCAAAATTTTCAAATGTGCATAAAAATTGTTTAACTCGATGAAATTTCAAAATTTAAAATGTTTTTGATATCTAAAAAATGTTTCCTATCCAGTGATACCAATATTTATGAATTTCGTCCAAAATTGAGTATTTTTTTATTTTGAAAACCCCTTTTGACAACACCAATTTTGGAATCTTTAATTGAGCATAACTACACGAAAAATTCATGAAATTTCAAAATTTCAAGTGTTTTAGAATCTACTGAAAAATCTCTATCGAATGGTATCAAAATCATTGAGATCCTGTGTGTCAATCTTGAGATATGATTAATCAAACTTTAATGCACAGCACTTTATAATGTAAACTTCAAAATTTTCAAATGTGCATAAAAATTGTTTAACTCGATGAAATTTCAAAATTTAAAATGTTTTTGATATCTAAAAAATGTTTCCTATCCAGTGATACCAATATTTATGAATTTCGTCCAAAATTGAGTATTTTTTTATTTTGAAAACCCCTTTTGACAACACCAATTTTGGAATCTTTAATTGAGCATAACTACACGAAAAATTCATGAAATTTCAAAATTTCAAGTGTTTTAGAATCTACTGAAAAATCTCTATCGAATGGTATCAAAATCATTGAGATCCTGTGTGTCAATCTTGAGATATGATTAATCAAACTTTAATGCACAGCACTTTATAATGTAAACTTCAAAATTTTCAAATGTGCATAAAAATTGTTTAACTCGATGAAATTTCAAAATTTAAAATGTTTTTGATATCTAAAAAATGTTTCCTATCCAGTGATACCAATATTTATGAATTTCGTCCAAAATTGAGTATTTTTTTATTTTGAAAACCCCTTTTGACAACACCAATTTTGGAATCTTTAATTGAGCATAACTACACGAGAAATTCATGAAATTTCAAAATTTCAAGTGTTTTAGAATCTACTGAAAAATCTCTATCGAATGGTATCAAAATCATTGAGATCCTGTGTGTCAATCTTGAGATATGATTAATCAAACTTTAATGCACAGCACTTTATAATGTAAACTTCAAAATTTTCAAATGTGCATAAAAATTGTTTAACTCGATGAAATTTCAAAATTTAAAATGTTTTTGATATCTAAAAAATGTTTCCTATCCAGTGATACCAATATTTATGAATTTCGTCCAAAATTGAGTATTTTTTTATTTTGAAAACCCCTTTTGACAACACCAATTTTGGAATCTTTAATTGAGCATAACTACACGAAAAATTCATGAAATTTCAAAATTTCAAGTGTTTTAGAATCTACTGAAAAATCTCTATCGAATGGTATCAAAATCATTGAGATCCTGTGTGTCAATCTTGAGATATGATTAATCAAACTTTAATGCACAGCACTTTATAATGTAAACTTCAAAATTTTCAAATGTGCATAAAAATTGTTTAACTCGATGAAATTTCAAAATTTAAAATGTTTTTGATATCTAAAAAATGTTTCCTATCCAGTGATACCAATATTTATGAATTTCGTCCAAAATTGAGTATTTTTTTATTTTGAAAACCCCTTTTGACAACACCAATTTTGGAATCTTTAATTGAGCATAACTACACGAAAAATTCATGAAATTTCAAAATTTCAAGTGTTTTAGAATCTACTGAAAAATCTCTATCGAATGGTATCAAAATCATTGAGATCCTGTGTGTCAATCTTGAGATATGATTAATCAAACTTTAATGCACAGCACTTTATAATGTAAACTTCAAAATTTTCAAATGTGCATAAAAATTGTTTAACTCGATGAAATTTCAAAATTTAAAATGTTTTTGATATCTAAAAAATGTTTCCTATCCAGTGATACCAATATTTATGAATTTCGTCCAAAATTGAGTATTTTTTTATTTTGAAAACCCCTTTTGACAACACCAATTTTGGAATCTTTAATTGAGCATAACTACACGAAAAATTCATGAAATTTCAAAATTTCAAGTGTTTTAGAATCTACTAAAAAATCTCTATCGAATGGTATCAAAATCATTGAGATCCTGTGTGTCAATCTTGAGATATGATTAATCAAACTTTAATGCACAGCACTTTATAATGTAAACTTCAAAATTTTCAAATGTGCATAAAAATTGTTTAACTCGATGAAATTTCAAAATTTAAAATGTTTTTGATATCTAAAAAATGTTTCCTATCCAGTGATACCAATATTTATGAATTTCGTCCAAAATTGAGTATTTTTTTATTTTGAAAACCCCTTTTGACAACACCAATTTTGGAATCTTTAATTGAGCATAACTACACGAAAAATTCATGAAATTTCAAAATTTCAAGTGTTTTAGAATCTACTGAAAAATCTCTATCGAATGGTATCAAAATCATTGAGATCCTGTGTGTCAATCTTGAGATATGATTAATCAAACTTTAATGCACAGCACTTTATAATGTAAACTTCAAAATTTTCAAATGTGCATAAAAATTGTTTAACTCGATGAAATTTCAAAATTTAAAATGTTTTTGATATCTAAAAAATGTTTCCTATCCAGTGATACCAATATTTATGAATTTCGTCCAAAATTGAGTATTTTTTTTATTTTGAAAACCCCTTTTGACAACACCAATTTTGGAATCTTTAATTGAGCATAACTACACGAAAAATTCATGAAATTTCAAAATTTCAAGTGTTTTAGAATCTACTGAAAAATCTCTATCGAATGGTATCAAAATCATTGAGATCCTGTGTGTCAATCTTGAGATATGATTAATCAAACTTTAATGCACAGCACTTTATAATGTAAACTTCAAAATTTTCAAATGTGCATAAAAATTGTTTAACTCGATGAAATTTCAAAATTTAAAATGTTTTTGATATCTAAAAAATGTTTCCTATCCAGTGATACCAATATTTATGAATTTCGTCCAAAATTGAGTATTTTTTTATTTTGAAAACCCCTTTTGACAACACCAATTTTGGAATCTTTAATTGAGCATAACTACACGAAAAATTCATGAAATTTCAAAATTTCAAGTGTTTTAGAATCTACTGAAAAATCTCTATCGAATGGTATCAAAATCATTGAGATCCTGTGTGTCAATCTTGAGATATGATTAATCAAACTTTAATGCACAGCACTTTATAATGTAAACTTCAAAATTTTCAAATGTGCATAAAAATTGTTTAACTCGATGAAATTTCAAAATTTAAAATGTTTTTGATATCTAAAAAATGTTTCCTATCCAGTGATACCAATATTTATGAATTTCGTCCAAAATTGAGTATTTTTTTTATTTTGAAAACCCCTTTTGACAACACCAATTTTGGAATCTTTAATTTAGCATAACTACACGAAAAATTCATGAAATTTCAAAATTTCAAGTGTTTTAGAATCTACTGAAAAATCTCTATCGAATGGTATCAAAATCATTGAGATCCTGTGTGTCAATCTTGAGATATGATTAATCAAACTTTAATGCACAGCACTTTATAATGTAAACTTCAAAATTTTCAAATGTGCATAAAAATTGTTTAACTCGATGAAATTTCAAAATTTAAAATGTTTTTGATATCTAAAAAATGTTTCCTATCCAGTGATACCAATATTTATGAATTTCGTCCAAAATTGAGTATTTTTTTATTTTGAAAACCCCTTTTGACAACACCAATTTTGGAATCTTTAATTGAGCATAACTACACGAAAAATTCATGAAATTTCAAAATTTCAAGTGTTTTAGAATCTACTGAAAAATCTCTATCGAATGGTATCAAAATCATTGAGATCCTGTGTGTCAATCTTGAGATATGATTAATCAAACTTTAATGCACAGCACTTTATAATGTAAACTTCAAAATTTTCAAATGTGCATAAAAATTGTTTAACTCGATGAAATTTCAAAATTTAAAATGTTTTTGATATCTAAAAAATGTTTCCTATCCAGTGATACCAATATTTATGAATTTCGTCCAAAATTGAGTATTTTTTTTATTTTGAAAACCCCTTTTGACAACACCAATTTTGGAATCTTTAATTGAGCATAACTACACGAAAAATTCATGAAATTTCAAAATTTCAAGTGTTTTAGAATCTACTGAAAAATCTCTATCGAATGGTATCAAAATCATTGAGATCCTGTGTGTCAATCTTGAGATATGATTAATCAAACTTTAATGCACAGCACTTTATAATGTAAACTTCAAAATTTTCAAATGTGCATAAAAATTGTTTAACTCGATGAAATTTCAAAATTTAAAATGTTTTTGATATCTAAAAAATGTTTCCTATCCAGTGATACCAATATTTAGAATTTCGTCCAAAATTGAGTATTTTTTTTATTTTGAAAACCCCTTTTGACAACACCAATTTTGGAATCTTTAATTGAGCATAACTACACGAAAAATTCATGAAATTTCAAAATTTCAAGTGTTTTAGAATCTACTGAAAAATCTCTATCGAATGGTATCAAAATCATTGAGATCCTGTGTGTCAATCTTGAGATATGATTAATCAAACTTTAATGCACAGCACTTTATAATGTAAACTTCAAAATTTTCAAATGTGCATAAAAATTGTTTAACTCGATGAAATTTCAAAATTTAAAATGTTTTTGATATCTAAAAAATGTTTCCTATCCAGTGATACCAATATTTATGAATTTCGTCCAAAATTGAGTATTTTTTTATTTTGAAAACCCCTTTTGACAACTCCAATTTTGGAATCTTTAATTGAGCATAACTACACGAAAAATTCATGAAATTTCAAAATTTCAAGTGTTTTAGAATCTACTGAAAAATCTCTATCGAATGGTATCAAAATCATTGAGATCCTGTGTGTCAATCTTGAGATATGATTAATCAAACTTTAATGCACAGCACTTTATAATGTAAACTTCAAAATTTTCAAATGTGCATAAAAATTGTTTAACTCGATGAAATTTCAAAATTTAAAATGTTTTTGATATCTAAAAAATGTTTCCTATCCAGTGATACCAATATTTATGAATTTCGTCCAAAATTGAGTATTTTTTTTATTTTGAAAACCCCTTTTGACAACACCAATTTTGGAATCTTTAATTGAGCATAACTACACGAAAAATTCATGAAATTTCAAAATTTCAAGTGTTTTAGAATCTACTGAAAAATCTCTATCGAATGGTATCAAAATCATTGAGATCCTGTGTGTCAATCTTGAGATATGATTAATCAAACTTTAATGCACAGCACTTTATAATGTAAACTTCAAAATTTTCAAATGTGCATAAAAATTGTTTAACTCGATGAAATTTCAAAATTTAAAATGTTTTTGATATCTAAAAAATGTTTCCTATCCAGTGATACCAATATTTATGAATTTCGTCCAAAATTGAGTATTTTTTTATTTTGAAAACCCCTTTTGACAACACCAATTTTGGAATCTTTAATTGAGCATAACTACACGAAAAATTCATGAAATTTCAAAATTTCAAGTGTTTTAGAATCTACTGAAAAATCTCTATCGAATGGTATCAAAATCATTGAGATCCTGTGTGTCAATCTTGAGATATGATTAATCAAACTTTAATGCACAGCACTTTATAATGTAAACTTCAAAATTTTCAAATGTGCATAAAAATTGTTTAACTCGATGAAATTTCAAAATTTAAAATGTTTTTGATATCTAAAAAATGTTTCCTATCCAGTGATACCAATATTTATGAATTTCGTCCAAAATTGAGTATTTTTTTTATTTTGAAAACCCCTTTTGACAACACCAATTTTGGAATCTTTAATTGAGCATAACTACACGAAAAATTCATGAAATTTCAAAATTTCAAGTGTTTTAGAATCTACTGAAAAATCTCTATCGAATGGTATCAAAATCATTGAGATCCTGTGTGTCAATCTTGAGATATGATTAATCAAACTTTAATGCACAGCACTTTATAATGTAAACTTCAAAATTTTCAAATGTGCATAAAAATTGTTTAACTCGATGAAATTTCAAAATTTAAAATGTTTTTGATATCTAAAAAATGTTTCCTATCCAGTGATACCAATATTTATGAATTTCGTCCAAAATTGAGTATTTTTTTATTTTGAAAACCCCTTTTGACAACACCAATTTTGGAATCTTTAATTGAGCATAACTACACGAAAAATTCATGAAATTTCAAAATTTCAAGTGTTTTAGAATCTACTGAAAAATCTCTATCGAATGGTATCAAAATCATTGAGATCCTGTCTGTCAATCTTGAGATATGATTAATCAAACTTTAATGCACAGCACTTTATAATGTAAACTTCAAAATTTTCAAATGTGCATAAAAATTGTTTAACTCGATGAAATTTCAAAATTTAAAATGTTTTTGATATCTAAAAAATGTTTCCTATCCAGTGATACCAATATTTATGAATTTCGTCCAAAATTGAGTATTTTTTTATTTTGAAAACCCCTTTTGACAACACCAATTTTGGAATCTTTAATTGAGCATAACTACACGAAAAATTCATGAAATTTCAAAATTTCAAGTGTTTTAGAATCTACTGAAAAATCTCTATCGAATGGTATCAAAATCATTGAGATCCTGTGTGTCAATCTTGAGATATGATTAATCAAACTTTAATGCACAGCACTTTATAATGTAAACTTCAAAATTTTCAAATGTGCATAAAAATTGTTTAACTCGATGAAATTTCAAAATTTAAAATGTTTTTGATATCTAAAAAATGTTTCCTATCCAGTGATACCAATATTTATGAATTTCGTCCAAAATTGAGTATTTTTTTTATTTTGAAAACCCCTTTTGACAACACCAATTTTGGAATCTTTAATTGAGCATAACTACACGAAAAATTCATGAAATTTCAAAATTTCAAGTGTTTTAGAATCTACTGAAAAATCTCTATCGAATGGTATCAAAATCATTGAGATCCTGTGTGTCAATCTTGAGATATGATTAATCAAACTTTAATGCACAGCACTTTATAATGTAAACTTCAAAATTTTCAAATGTGCATAAAAATTGTTTAACTCGATGAAATTTCAAAATTTAAAATGTTTTTGATATCTAAAAAATGTTTCCTATCCAGTGATACCAATATTTATGAATTTCGTCCAAAATTGAGTATTTTTTTATTTTGAAAACCCCTTTTGACAACACCAATTTTGGAATCTTTAATTGAGCATAACTACACGAAAAATTCATGAAATTTCAAAATTTCAAGTGTTTTAGAATCTACTGAAAAATCTCTATCGAATGGTATCAAAATCATTGAGATCCTGTGTGTCAATCTTGAGATATGATTAATCAAACTTTAATGCACAGCACTTTATAATGTAAACTTCAAAATTTTCAAATGTGCATAAAAATTGTTTAACTCGATGAAATTTCAAAATTTAAAATGTTTTTGATATCTAAAAAATGTTTCCTATCCAGTGATACCAATATTTATGAATTTCGTCCAAAATTGAGTATTTTTTTTATTTTGAAAACCCCTTTTGACAACACCAATTTTGGAATCTTTAATTGAGCATAACTACACGAAAAATTCATGAAATTTCAAAATTTCAAGTGTTTTAGAATCTACTGAAAAATCTCTATCGAATGGTATCAAAATCATTGAGATCCTGTGTGTCAATCTTGAGATATGATTAATCAAACTTTAATGCACAGCACTTTATAATGTAAACTTCAAAATTTTCAAATGTGCATAAAAATTGTTTAACTCGATGAAATTTCAAAATTTAAAATGTTTTTGATATCTAAAAAATGTTTCCTATCCAGTGATACCAATATTTATGAATTTCGTCCAAAATTGAGTATTTTTTTATTTTGAAAACCCCTTTTGACAACACCAATTTTGGAATCTTTAATTGAGCATAACTACACGAAAAATTCATGAAATTTCAAAATTTCAAGTGTTTTAGAATCTACTGAAAAATCTCTATCGAATGGTATCAAAATCATTGAGATCCTGTCTGTCAATCTTGAGATATGATTAATCAAACTTTAATGCACAGCACTTTATAATGTAAACTTCAAAATTTTCAAATGTGCATAAAAATTGTTTAACTCGATGAAATTTCAAAATTTAAAATGTTTTTGATATCTAAAAAATGTTTCCTATCCAGTGATACCAATATTTATGAATTTCGTCCAAAATTGAGTATTTTTTTTATTTTGAAAACCCCTTTTGACAACACCAATTTTGGAATCTTTAATTGAGCATAACTACACGAAAAATTCATGAAATTTCAAAATTTCAAGTGTTTTAGAATCTACTGAAAAATCTCTATCGAATGGTATCAAAATCATTGAGATCCTGTGTGTCAATCTTGAGATATGATTAATCAAACTTTAATGCACAGCACTTTATAATGTAAACTTCAAAATTTTCAAATGTGCATAAAAATTGTTTAACTCGATGAAATTTCAAAATTTAAAATGTTTTTGATATCTAAAAAATGTTTCCTATCCAGTGATACCAATATTTATGAATTTCGTCCAAAATTGAGTATTTTTTTTATTTTGAAAACCCCTTTTGACAACACCAATTTTGGAATCTTTAATTGAGCATAACTACACGAAAAATTCATGAAATTTCAAAATTTCAAGTGTTTTAGAATCTACTGAAAAATCTCTATCGAATGGTATCAAAATCATTGAGATCCTGTGTGTCAATCTTGAGATATGATTAATCAAACTTTAATGCACAGCACTTTATAATGTAAACTTCAAAATTTTCAAATGTGCATAAAAATTGTTTAACTCGATGAAATTTCAAAATTTAAAATGTTTTTGATATCTAAAAAATGTTTCCTATCCAGTGATACCAATATTTATGAATTTCGTCCAAAATTGAGTATTTTTTTATTTTGAAAACCCCTTTTGACAACACCAATTTTGGAATCTTTAATTGAGCATAACTACACGAAAAATTCATGAAATTTCAAAATTTCAAGTGTTTTAGAATCTACTGAAAAATCTCTATCGAATGGTATCAAAATCATTGAGATCCTGTCTGTCAATCTTGAGATATGATTAATCAAACTTTAATGCACAGCACTTTATAATGTAAACTTCAAAATTTTCAAATGTGCATAAAAATTGTTTAACTCGATGAAATTTCAAAATTTAAAATGTTTTTGATATCTAAAAAATGTTTCCTATCCAGTGATACCAATATTTATGAATTTCGTCCAAAATTGAGTATTTTTTTTATTTTGAAAACCCCTTTTGACAACACCAATTTTGGAATCTTTAATTGAGCATAACTACACGAAAAATTCATGAAATTTCAAAATTTCAAGTGTTTTAGAATCTACTGAAAAATCTCTATCGAATGGTATCAAAATCATTGAGATCCTGTGTGTCAATCTTGAGATATGATTAATCAAACTTTAATGCACAGCACTTTATAATGTAAACTTCAAAATTTTCAAATGTGCATAAAAATTGTTTAACTCGATGAAATTTCAAAATTTAAAATGTTTTTGATATCTAAAAAATGTTTCCTATCCAGTGATACCAATATTTATGAATTTCGTCCAAAATTGAGTATTTTTTTATTTTGAAAACCCCTTTTGACAACACCAATTTTGGAATCTTTAATTGAGCATAACTACACGAAAAATTCATGAAATTTCAAAATTTCAAGTGTTTTAGAATCTACTGAAAAATCTCTATCGAATGGTATCAAAATCATTGAGATCCTGTGTGTCAATCTTGAGATATGATTAATCAAACTTTAATGCACAGCACTTTATAATGTAAACTTCAAAATTTTCAAATGTGCATAAAAATTGTTTAACTCGATGAAATTTCAAAATTTAAAATGTTTTTGATATCTAAAAAATGTTTCCTATCCAGTGATACCAATATTTATGAATTTCGTCCAAAATTGAGTATTTTTTTTATTTTGAAAACCCCTTTTGACAACACCAATTTTGGAATCTTTAATTGAGCATAACTACACGAAAAATTCATGAAATTTCAAAATTTCAAGTGTTTTAGAATCTACTGAAAAATCTCTATCGAATGGTATCAAAATCATTGAGATCCTGTGTGTCATCTTGAGATATGATTAATCAAACTTTAATGCACAGCACTTTATAATGTAAACTTCAAAATTTTCAAATGTGCATAAAAATTGTTTAACTCGATGAAATTTCAAAATTTAAAATGTTTTTGATATCTAAAAAATGTTTCCTATCCAGTGATACCAATATTTATGAATTTCGTCCAAAATTGAGTATTTTTTTTATTTTGAAAACCCCTTTTGACAACACCAATTTTGGAATCTTTAATTGAGCATAACTACACGAAAAATTCATGAAATTTCAAAATTTCAAGTGTTTTAGAATCTACTGAAAAATCTCTATCGAATGGTATCAAAATCGTTGAGATCCTGTGTGTCAATCTTGAGATATGATTAATCAAACTTTAATGCACAGCACTTTATAATGTAAACTTCAAAATTTTCAAATGTGCATAAAAATTGTTTAACTCGATGAAATTTCAAAATTTAAAATGTTTTTGATATCTAAAAAATGTTTCCTATCCAGTGATACCAATATTTATGAATTTCGTCCAAAATTGAGTATTTTTTTTATTTTGAAAACCCCTTTTGACAACACCAATTTTGGAATCTTTAATTGAGCATAACTACACGAAAAATTCATGAAATTTCAAAATTTCAAGTGTTTTAGAATCTACTGAAAAATCTCTATCGAATGGTATCAAAATCATTGAGATCCTGTGTGTCAATCTTGAGATATGATTAATCAAACTTTAATGCACAGCACTTTATAATGTAAACTTCAAAATTTTCAAATGTGCATAAAAATTGTTTAACTCGATGAAATTTCAAAATTTAAAATGTTTTTGATATCTAAAAAATGTTTCCTATCCAGTGATACCAATATTTATGAATTTCGTCCAAAATTGAGTATTTTTTTATTTTGAAAACCCCTTTTGACAACACCAATTTTGGAATCTTTAATTGAGCATAACTACACGAAAAATTCATGAAATTTCAAAATTTCAAGTGTTTTAGAATCTACTGAAAAATCTCTATCGAATGGTATCAAAATCATTGAGATCCTGTGTGTCAATCTTGAGATATGATTAATCAAACTTTAATGCACAGCACTTTATAATGTAAACTTCAAAATTTTCAAATGTGCATAAAAATTGTTTAACTCGATGAAATTTCAAAATTTAAAATGTTTTTGATATCTAAAAAATGTTTCCTATCCAGTGATACCAATATTTATGAATTTCGTCCAAAATTGAGTATTTTTTTTATTTTGAAAACCCCTTTTGACAACACCAATTTTGGAATCTTTAATTGAGCATAACTACACGAAAAATTCATGAAATTTCAAAATTTCAAGTGTTTTAGAATCTACTGAAAAATCTCTATCGAATGGTATCAAAATCATTGAGATCCTGTGTGTCAATCTTGAGATATGATTAATCAAACTTTAATGCACAGCACTTTATAATGTAAACTTCAAAATTTTCAAATGTGCATAAAAATTGTTTAACTCGATGAAATTTCAAAATTTAAAATGTTTTTGATATCTAAAAAATGTTTCCTATCCAGTGATACCAATATTTATGAATTTCGTCCAAAATTGAGTATTTTTTTATTTTGAAAACCCCTTTTGACAACACCAATTTTGGAATCTTTAATTGAGCATAACTACACGAAAAATTCATGAAATTTCAAAATTTCAAGTGTTTTAGAATCTACTGAAAAATCTCTATCGAATGGTATCAAAATCATTGAGATCCTGTGTGTCAATCTTGAGATATGATTAATCAAACTTTAATGCACAGCACTTTATAATGTAAACTTCAAAATTTTCAAATGTGCATAAAAATTGTTTAACTCGATGAAATTTCAAAATTTAAAATGTTTTTGATATCTAAAAAATGTTTCCTATCCAGTGATACCAATATTTATGAATTTCGTCCAAAATTGAGTATTTTTTTATTTTGAAAACCCCTTTTGACAACACCAATTTTGGAATCTTTAATTGAGCATAACTACACGAAAAATTCATGAAATTTCAAAATTTCAAGTGTTTTAGAATCTACTGAAAAATCTCTATCGAATGGTATCAAAATCATTGAGATCCTGTGTGTCAATCTTGAGATATGATTAATCAAACTTTAATGCACAGCACTTTATAATGTAAACTTCAAAATTTTCAAATGTGCATAAAAATTGTTTAACTCGATGAAATTTCAAAATTTAAAATGTTTTTGATATCTAAAAAATGTTTCCTATCCAGTGATACCAATATTTATGAATTTCGTCCAAAATTGAGTATTTTTTTATTTTGAAAACCCCTTTTGACAACACCAATTTTGGAATCTTTAATTGAGCATAACTACACGAAAAATTCATGAAATTTCAAAATTTCAAGTGTTTTAGAATCTACTGAAAAATCTCTATCGAATGGTATCAAAATCATTGAGATCCTGTGTGTCAATCTTGAGATATGATTAATCAAACTTTAATGCACAGCACTTTATAATGTAAACTTCAAAATTTTCAAATGTGCATAAAAATTGTTTAACTCGATGAAATTTCAAAATTTAAAATGTTTTTGATATCTAAAAAATGTTTCCTATCCAGTGATACCAATATTTATGAATTTCGTCCAAAATTGAGTATTTTTTTATTTTGAAAACCCCTTTTGACAACACCAATTTTGGAATCTTTAATTGAGCATAACTACACGAAAAATTCATGAAATTTCAAAATTTCAAGTGTTTTAGAATCTACTGAAAAATCTCTATCGAATGGTATCAAAATCATTGAGATCCTGTGTGTCAATCTTGAGATATGATTAATCAAACTTTAATGCACAGCACTTTATAATGTAAACTTCAAAATTTTCAAATGTGCATAAAAATTGTTTAACTCGATGAAATTTCAAAATTTAAAATGTTTTTGATATCTAAAAAATGTTTCCTATCCAGTGATACCAATATTTATGAATTTCGTCCAAAATTGAGTATTTTTTTATTTTGAAAACCCCTTTTGACAACACCAATTTTGGAATCTTTAATTGAGCATAACTACACGAAAAATTCATGAAATTTCAAAATTTCAAGTGTTTTAGAATCTACTGAAAAATCTCTATCGAATGGTATCAAAATCATTGAGATCCTGTGTGTCAATCTTGAGATATGATTAATCAAACTTTAATGCACAGCACTTTATAATGTAAACTTCAAAATTTTCAAATGTGCATAAAAATTGTTTAACTCGATGAAATTTCAAAATTTAAAATGTTTTTGATATCTAAAAAATGTTTCCTATCCAGTGATACCAATATTTATGAATTTCGTCCAAAATTGAGTATTTTTTTATTTTGAAAACCCCTTTTGACAACACCAATTTTGGAATCTTTAATTGAGCATAACTACACGAAAAATTCATGAAATTTCAAAATTTCAAGTGTTTTAGAATCTACTGAAAAATCTCTATCGAATGGTATCAAAATCATTGAGATCCTGTGTGTCAATCTTGAGATATGATTAATCAAACTTTAATGCACAGCACTTTATAATGTAAACTTCAAAATTTTCAAATGTGCATAAAAATTGTTTAACTCGATGAAATTTCAAAATTTAAAATGTTTTTGATATCTAAAAAATGTTTCCTATCCAGTGATACCAATATTTATGAATTTCGTCCAAAATTGAGTATTTTTTTATTTTGAAAACCCCTTTTGACAACACCAATTTTGGAATCTTTAATTGAGCATAACTACACGAAAAATTCATGAAATTTCAAAATTTCAAGTGTTTTAGAATCTACTGAAAAATCTCTATCGAATGGTATCAAAATCATTGAGATCCTGTGTGTCAATCTTGAGATATGATTAATCAAACTTTAATGCACAGCACTTTATAATGTAAACTTCAAAATTTTCAAATGTGCATAAAAATTGTTTAACTCGATGAAATTTCAAAATTTAAAATGTTTTTGATATCTAAAAAATGTTTCCTATCCAGTGATACCAATATTTATGAATTTCGTCCAAAATTGAGTATTTTTTTATTTTGAAAACCCCTTTTGACAACACCAATTTTGGAATCTTTAATTGAGCATAACTACACGAAAAATTCATGAAATTTCAAAATTTCAAGTGTTTTAGAATCTACTGAAAAATCTCTATCGAATGGTATCAAAATCATTGAGATCCTGTGTGTCAATCTTGAGATATGATTAATCAAACTTTAATGCACAGCACTTTATAATGTAAACTTCAAAATTTTCAAATGTGCATAAAAATTGTTTAACTCGATGAAATTTCAAAATTTAAAATGTTTTTGATATCTAAAAAATGTTTCCTATCCAGTGATACCAATATTTATGAATTTCGTCCAAAATTGAGTATTTTTTTATTTTGAAAACCCCTTTTGACAACACCAATTTTGGAATCTTTAATTGAGCATAACTACACGAAAAATTCATGAAATTTCAAAATTTCAAGTGTTTTAGAATCTACTGAAAAATCTCTATCGAATGGTATCAAAATCATTGAGATCCTGTGTGTCAATCTTGAGATATGATTAATCAAACTTTAATGCACAGCACTTTATAATGTAAACTTCAAAATTTTCAAATGTGCATAAAAATTGTTTAACTCGATGAAATTTCAAAATTTAAAATGTTTTTGATATCTAAAAAATGTTTCCTATCCAGTGATACCAATATTTATGAATTTCGTCCAAAATTGAGTATTTTTTTATTTTGAAAACCCCTTTTGACAACACCAATTTTGGAATCTTTAATTGAGCATAACTACACGAAAAATTCATGAAATTTCAAAATTTCAAGTGTTTTAGAATCTACTGAAAAATCTCTATCGAATGGTATCAAAATCATTGAGATCCTGTGTGTCAATCTTGAGATATGATTAATCAAACTTTAATGCACAGCACTTTATAATGTAAACTTCAAAATTTTCAAATGTGCATAAAAATTGTTTAACTCGATGAAATTTCAAAATTTAAAATGTTTTTGATATCTAAAAAATGTTTCCTATCCAGTGATACCAATATTTATGAATTTCGTCCAAAATTGAGTATTTTTTTATTTTGAAAACCCCTTTTGACAACACCAATTTTGGAATCTTTAATTGAGCATAACTACACGAAAAATTCATGAAATTTCAAAATTTCAAGTGTTTTAGAATCTACTGAAAAATCTCTATCGAATGGTATCAAAATCATTGAGATCCTGTGTGTCAATCTTGAGATATGATTAATCAAACTTTAATGCACAGCACTTTATAATGTAAACTTCAAAATTTTCAAATGTGCATAAAAATTGTTTAACTCGATGAAATTTCAAAATTTAAAATGTTTTTGATATCTAAAAAATGTTTCCTATCCAGTGATACCAATATTTATGAATTTCGTCCAAAATTGAGTATTTTTTTATTTTGAAAACCCCTTTTGACAACACCAATTTTGGAATCTTTAATTGAGCATAACTACACGAAAAATTCATGAAATTTCAAAATTTCAAGTGTTTTAGAATCTACTGAAAAATCTCTATCGAATGGTATCAAAATCATTGAGATCCTGTGTGTCAATCTTGAGATATGATTAATCAAACTTTAATGCACAGCACTTTATAATGTAAACTTCAAAATTTTCAAATGTGCATAAAAATTGTTTAACTCGATGAAATTTCAAAATTTAAAATGTTTTTGATATCTAAAAAATGTTTCCTATCCAGTGATACCAATATTTATGAATTTCGTCCAAAATTGAGTATTTTTTTATTTTGAAAACCCCTTTTGACAACACCAATTTTGGAATCTTTAATTGAGCATAACTACACGAAAAATTCATGAAATTTCAAAATTTCAAGTGTTTTAGAATCTACTGAAAAATCTCTATCGAATGGTATCAAAATCATTGAGATCCTGTGTGTCAATCTTGAGATATGATTAATCAAACTTTAATGCACAGCACTTTATAATGTAAACTTCAAAATTTTCAAATGTGCATAAAAATTGTTTAACTCGATGAAATTTCAAAATTTAAAATGTTTTTGATATCTAAAAAATGTTTCCTATCCAGTGATACCAATATTTATGAATTTCGTCCAAAATTGAGTATTTTTTTATTTTGAAAACCCCTTTTGACAACACCAATTTTGGAATCTTTAATTGAGCATAACTACACGAAAAATTCATGAAATTTCAAAATTTCAAGTGTTTTAGAATCTACTGAAAAATCTCTATCGAATGGTATCAAAATCATTGAGATCCTGTGTGTCAATCTTGAGATATGATTAATCAAACTTTAATGCACAGCACTTTATAATGTAAACTTCAAAATTTTCAAATGTGCATAAAAATTGTTTAACTCGATGAAATTTCAAAATTTAAAATGTTTTTGATATCTAAAAAATGTTTCCTATCCAGTGATACCAATATTTATGAATTTCGTCCAAAATTGAGTATTTTTTTATTTTGAAAACCCCTTTTGACAACACCAATTTTGGAATCTTTAATTGAGCATAACTACACGAAAAATTCATGAAATTTCAAAATTTCAAGTGTTTTAGAATCTACTGAAAAATCTCTATCGAATGGTATCAAAATCATTGAGATCCTGTGTGTCAATCTTGAGATATGATTAATCAAACTTTAATGCACAGCACTTTATAATGTAAACTTCAAAATTTTCAAATGTGCATAAAAATTGTTTAACTCGATGAAATTTCAAAATTTAAAATGTTTTTGATATCTAAAAAATGTTTCCTATCCAGTGATACCAATATTTATGAATTTCGTCCAAAATTGAGTATTTTTTTATTTTGAAAACCCCTTTTGACAACACCAATTTTGGAATCTTTAATTGAGCATAACTACACGAAAAATTCATGAAATTTCAAAATTTCAAGTGTTTTAGAATCTACTGAAAAATCTCTATCGAATGGTATCAAAATCATTGAGATCCTGTGTGTCAATCTTGAGATATGATTAATCAAACTTTAATGCACAGCACTTTATAATGTAAACTTCAAAATTTTCAAATGTGCATAAAAATTGTTTAACTCGATGAAATTTCAAAATTTAAAATGTTTTTGATATCTAAAAAATGTTTCCTATCCAGTGATACCAATATTTATGAATTTCGTCCAAAATTGAGTATTTTTTTATTTTGAAAACCCCTTTTGACAACACCAATTTTGGAATCTTTAATTGAGCATAACTACACGAAAAATTCATGAAATTTCAAAATTTCAAGTGTTTTAGAATCTACTGAAAAATCTCTATCGAATGGTATCAAAATCATTGAGATCCTGTGTGTCAATCTTGAGATATGATTAATCAAACTTTAATGCACAGCACTTTATAATGTAAACTTCAAAATTTTCAAATGTGCATAAAAATTGTTTAACTCGATGAAATTTCAAAATTTAAAATGTTTTTGATATCTAAAAAATGTTTCCTATCCAGTGATACCAATATTTATGAATTTCGTCCAAAATTGAGTATTTTTTTATTTTGAAAACCCCTTTTGACAACACCAATTTTGGAATCTTTAATTGAGCATAACTACACGAAAAATTCATGAAATTTCAAAATTTCAAGTGTTTTAGAATCTACTGAAAAATCTCTATCGAATGGTATCAAAATCATTGAGATCCTGTGTGTCAATCTTGAGATATGATTAATCAAACTTTAATGCACAGCACTTTATAATGTAAACTTCAAAATTTTCAAATGTGCATAAAAATTGTTTAACTCGATGAAATTTCAAAATTTAAAATGTTTTTGATATCTAAAAAATGTTTCCTATCCAGTGATACCAATATTTATGAATTTCGTCCAAAATTGAGTATTTTTTTATTTTGAAAACCCCTTTTGACAACACCAATTTTGGAATCTTTAATTGAGCATAACTACACGAAAAATTCATGAAATTTCAAAATTTCAAGTGTTTTAGAATCTACTGAAAAATCTCTATCGAATGGTATCAAAATCATTGAGATCCTGTGTGTCAATCTTGAGATATGATTAATCAAACTTTAATGCACAGCACTTTATAATGTAAACTTCAAAATTTTCAAATGTGCATAAAAATTGTTTAACTCGATGAAATTTCAAAATTTAAAATGTTTTTGATATCTAAAAAATGTTTCCTATCCAGTGATACCAATATTTATGAATTTCGTCCAAAATTGAGTATTTTTTTATTTTGAAAACCCCTTTTGACAACACCAATTTTGGAATCTTTAATTGAGCATAACTACACGAAAAATTCATGAAATTTCAAAATTTCAAGTGTTTTAGAATCTACTGAAAAATCTCTATCGAATGGTATCAAAATCATTGAGATCCTGTGTGTCAATCTTGAGATATGATTAATCAAACTTTAATGCACAGCACTTTATAATGTAAACTTCAAAATTTTCAAATGTGCATAAAAATTGTTTAACTCGATGAAATTTCAAAATTTAAAATGTTTTTGATATCTAAAAAATGTTTCCTATCCAGTGATACCAATATTTATGAATTTCGTCCAAAATTGAGTATTTTTTTATTTTGAAAACCCCTTTTGACAACACCAATTTTGGAATCTTTAATTGAGCATAACTACACGAAAAATTCATGAAATTTCAAAATTTCAAGTGTTTTAGAATCTACTGAAAAATCTCTATCGAATGGTATCAAAATCATTGAGATCCTGTGTGTCAATCTTGAGATATGATTAATCAAACTTTAATGCACAGCACTTTATAATGTAAACTTCAAAATTTTCAAATGTGCATAAAAATTGTTTAACTCGATGAAATTTCAAAATTTAAAATGTTTTTGATATCTAAAAAATGTTTCCTATCCAGTGATACCAATATTTATGAATTTCGTCCAAAATTGAGTATTTTTTTATTTTGAAAACCCCTTTTGACAACACCAATTTTGGAATCTTTAATTGAGCATAACTACACGAAAAATTCATGAAATTTCAAAATTTCAAGTGTTTTAGAATCTACTGAAAAATCTCTATCGAATGGTATCAAAATCATTGAGATCCTGTGTGTCAATCTTGAGATATGATTAATCAAACTTTAATGCACAGCACTTTATAATGTAAACTTCAAAATTTTCAAATGTGCATAAAAATTGTTTAACTCGATGAAATTTCAAAATTTAAAATGTTTTTGATATCTAAAAAATGTTTCCTATCCAGTGATACCAATATTTATGAATTTCGTCCAAAATTGAGTATTTTTTTATTTTGAAAACCCCTTTTGACAACACCAATTTTGGAATCTTTAATTGAGCATAACTACACGAAAAATTCATGAAATTTCAAAATTTCAAGTGTTTTAGAATCTACTGAAAAATCTCTATCGAATGGTATCAAAATCATTGAGATCCTGTGTGTCAATCTTGAGATATGATTAATCAAACTTTAATGCACAGCACTTTATAATGTAAACTTCAAAATTTTCAAATGTGCATAAAAATTGTTTAACTCGATGAAATTTCAAAATTTAAAATGTTTTTGATATCTAAAAAATGTTTCCTATCCAGTGATACCAATATTTATGAATTTCGTCCAAAATTGAGTATTTTTTTATTTTGAAAACCCCTTTTGACAACACCAATTTTGGAATCTTTAATTGAGCATAACTACACGAAAAATTCATGAAATTTCAAAATTTCAAGTGTTTTAGAATCTACTGAAAAATCTCTATCGAATGGTATCAAAATCATTGAGATCCTGTGTGTCAATCTTGAGATATGATTAATCAAACTTTAATGCACAGCACTTTATAATGTAAACTTCAAAATTTTCAAATGTGCATAAAAATTGTTTAACTCGATGAAATTTCAAAATTTAAAATGTTTTTGATATCTAAAAAATGTTTCCTATCCAGTGATACCAATATTTATGAATTTCGTCCAAAATTGAGTATTTTTTTATTTTGAAAACCCCTTTTGACAACACCAATTTTGGAATCTTTAATTGAGCATAACTACACGAAAAATTCATGAAATTTCAAAATTTCAAGTGTTTTAGAATCTACTGAAAAATCTCTATCGAATGGTATCAAAATCATTGAGATCCTGTGTGTCAATCTTGAGATATGATTAATCAAACTTTAATGCACAGCACTTTATAATGTAAACTTCAAAATTTTCAAATGTGCATAAAAATTGTTTAACTCGATGAAATTTCAAAATTTAAAATGTTTTTGATATCTAAAAAATGTTTCCTATCCAGTGATACCAATATTTATGAATTTCGTCCAAAATTGAGTATTTTTTTATTTTGAAAACCCCTTTTGACAACACCAATTTTGGAATCTTTAATTGAGCATAACTACACGAAAAATTCATGAAATTTCAAAATTTCAAGTGTTTTAGAATCTACTGAAAAATCTCTATCGAATGGTATCAAAATCATTGAGATCCTGTGTGTCAATCTTGAGATATGATTAATCAAACTTTAATGCACAGCACTTTATAATGTAAACTTCAAAATTTTCAAATGTGCATAAAAATTGTTTAACTCGATGAAATTTCAAAATTTAAAATGTTTTTGATATCTAAAAAATGTTTCCTATCCAGTGATACCAATATTTATGAATTTCGTCCAAAATTGAGTATTTTTTTATTTTGAAAACCCCTTTTGACAACACCAATTTTGGAATCTTTAATTGAGCATAACTACACGAAAAATTCATGAAATTTCAAAATTTCAAGTGTTTTAGAATCTACTGAAAAATCTCTATCGAATGGTATCAAAATCATTGAGATCCTGTGTGTCAATCTTGAGATATGATTAATCAAACTTTAATGCACAGCACTTTATAATGTAAACTTCAAAATTTTCAAATGTGCATAAAAATTGTTTAACTCGATGAAATTTCAAAATTTAAAATGTTTTTGATATCTAAAAAATGTTTCCTATCCAGTGATACCAATATTTATGAATTTCGTCCAAAATTGAGTATTTTTTTATTTTGAAAACCCCTTTTGACAACACCAATTTTGGAATCTTTAATTGAGCATAACTACACGAAAAATTCATGAAATTTCAAAATTTCAAGTGTTTTAGAATCTACTGAAAAATCTCTATCGAATGGTATCAAAATCATTGAGATCCTGTGTGTCAATCTTGAGATATGATTAATCAAACTTTAATGCACAGCACTTTATAATGTAAACTTCAAAATTTTCAAATGTGCATAAAAATTGTTTAACTCGATGAAATTTCAAAATTTAAAATGTTTTTGATATCTAAAAAATGTTTCCTATCCAGTGATACCAATATTTATGAATTTCGTCCAAAATTGAGTATTTTTTTATTTTGAAAACCCCTTTTGACAACACCAATTTTGGAATCTTTAATTGAGCATAACTACACGAAAAATTCATGAAATTTCAAAATTTCAAGTGTTTTAGAATCTACTGAAAAATCTCTATCGAATGGTATCAAAATCATTGAGATCCTGTGTGTCAATCTTGAGATATGATTAATCAAACTTTAATGCACAGCACTTTATAATGTAAACTTCAAAATTTTCAAATGTGCATAAAAATTGTTTAACTCGATGAAATTTCAAAATTTAAAATGTTTTTGATATCTAAAAAATGTTTCCTATCCAGTGATACCAATATTTATGAATTTCGTCCAAAATTGAGTATTTTTTTATTTTGAAAACCCCTTTTGACAACACCAATTTTGGAATCTTTAATTGAGCATAACTACACGAAAAATTCATGAAATTTCAAAATTTCAAGTGTTTTAGAATCTACTGAAAAATCTCTATCGAATGGTATCAAAATCATTGAGATCCTGTGTGTCAATCTTGAGATATGATTAATCAAACTTTAATGCACAGCACTTTATAATGTAAACTTCAAAATTTTCAAATGTGCATAAAAATTGTTTAACTCGATGAAATTTCAAAATTTAAAATGTTTTTGATATCTAAAAAATGTTTCCTATCCAGTGATACCAATATTTATGAATTTCGTCCAAAATTGAGTATTTTTTTATTTTGAAAACCCCTTTTGACAACACCAATTTTGGAATCTTTAATTGAGCATAACTACACGAAAAATTCATGAAATTTCAAAATTTCAAGTGTTTTAGAATCTACTGAAAAATCTCTATCGAATGGTATCAAAATCATTGAGATCCTGTGTGTCAATCTTGAGATATGATTAATCAAACTTTAATGCACAGCACTTTATAATGTAAACTTCAAAATTTTCAAATGTGCATAAAAATTGTTTAACTCGATGAAATTTCAAAATTTAAAATGTTTTTGATATCTAAAAAATGTTTCCTATCCAGTGATACCAATATTTATGAATTTCGTCCAAAATTGAGTATTTTTTTATTTTGAAAACCCCTTTTGACAACACCAATTTTGGAATCTTTAATTGAGCATAACTACACGAAAAATTCATGAAATTTCAAAATTTCAAGTGTTTTAGAATCTACTGAAAAATCTCTATCGAATGGTATCAAAATCATTGAGATCCTGTGTGTCAATCTTGAGATATGATTAATCAAACTTTAATGCACAGCACTTTATAATGTAAACTTCAAAATTTTCAAATGTGCATAAAAATTGTTTAACTCGATGAAATTTCAAAATTTAAAATGTTTTTGATATCTAAAAAATGTTTCCTATCCAGTGATACCAATATTTATGAATTTCGTCCAAAATTGAGTATTTTTTTATTTTGAAAACCCCTTTTGACAACACCAATTTTGGAATCTTTAATTGAGCATAACTACACGAAAAATTCATGAAATTTCAAAATTTCAAGTGTTTTAGAATCTACTGAAAAATCTCTATCGAATGGTATCAAAATCATTGAGATCCTGTGTGTCAATCTTGAGATATGATTAATCAAACTTTAATGCACAGCACTTTATAATGTAAACTTCAAAATTTTCAAATGTGCATAAAAATTGTTTAACTCGATGAAATTTCAAAATTTAAAATGTTTTTGATATCTAAAAAATGTTTCCTATCCAGTGATACCAATATTTATGAATTTCGTCCAAAATTGAGTATTTTTTTATTTTGAAAACCCCTTTTGACAACACCAATTTTGGAATCTTTAATTGAGCATAACTACACGAAAAATTCATGAAATTTCAAAATTTCAAGTGTTTTAGAATCTACTGAAAAATCTCTATCGAATGGTATCAAAATCATTGAGATCCTGTGTGTCAATCTTGAGATATGATTAATCAAACTTTAATGCACAGCACTTTATAATGTAAACTTCAAAATTTTCAAATGTGCATAAAAATTGTTTAACTCGATGAAATTTCAAAATTTAAAATGTTTTTGATATCTAAAAAATGTTTCCTATCCAGTGATACCAATATTTATGAATTTCGTCCAAAATTGAGTATTTTTTTATTTTGAAAACCCCTTTTGACAACACCAATTTTGGAATCTTTAATTGAGCATAACTACACGAAAAATTCATGAAATTTCAAAATTTCAAGTGTTTTAGAATCTACTGAAAAATCTCTATCGAATGGTATCAAAATCATTGAGATCCTGTGTGTCAATCTTGAGATATGATTAATCAAACTTTAATGCACAGCACTTTATAATGTAAACTTCAAAATTTTCAAATGTGCATAAAAATTGTTTAACTCGATGAAATTTCAAAATTTAAAATGTTTTTGATATCTAAAAAATGTTTCCTATCCAGTGATACCAATATTTATGAATTTCGTCCAAAATTGAGTATTTTTTTATTTTGAAAACCCCTTTTGACAACACCAATTTTGGAATCTTTAATTGAGCATAACTACACGAAAAATTCATGAAATTTCAAAATTTCAAGTGTTTTAGAATCTACTGAAAAATCTCTATCGAATGGTATCAAAATCATTGAGATCCTGTGTGTCAATCTTGAGATATGATTAATCAAACTTTAATGCACAGCACTTTATAATGTAAACTTCAAAATTTTCAAATGTGCATAAAAATTGTTTAACTCGATGAAATTTCAAAATTTAAAATGTTTTTGATATCTAAAAAATGTTTCCTATCCAGTGATACCAATATTTATGAATTTCGTCCAAAATTGAGTATTTTTTTATTTTGAAAACCCCTTTTGACAACACCAATTTTGGAATCTTTAATTGAGCATAACTACACGAAAAATTCATGAAATTTCAAAATTTCAAGTGTTTTAGAATCTACTGAAAAATCTCTATCGAATGGTATCAAAATCATTGAGATCCTGTGTGTCAATCTTGAGATATGATTAATCAAACTTTAATGCACAGCACTTTATAATGTAAACTTCAAAATTTTCAAATGTGCATAAAAATTGTTTAACTCGATGAAATTTCAAAATTTAAAATGTTTTTGATATCTAAAAAATGTTTCCTATCCAGTGATACCAATATTTATGAATTTCGTCCAAAATTGAGTATTTTTTTATTTTGAAAACCCCTTTTGACAACACCAATTTTGGAATCTTTAATTGAGCATAACTACACGAAAAATTCATGAAATTTCAAAATTTCAAGTGTTTTAGAATCTACTGAAAAATCTCTATCGAATGGTATCAAAATCATTGAGATCCTGTGTGTCAATCTTGAGATATGATTAATCAAACTTTAATGCACAGCACTTTATAATGTAAACTTCAAAATTTTCAAATGTGCATAAAAATTGTTTAACTCGATGAAATTTCAAAATTTAAAATGTTTTTGATATCTAAAAAATGTTTCCTATCCAGTGATACCAATATTTATGAATTTCGTCCAAAATTGAGTATTTTTTTATTTTGAAAACCCCTTTTGACAACACCAATTTTGGAATCTTTAATTGAGCATAACTACACGAAAAATTCATGAAATTTCAAAATTTCAAGTGTTTTAGAATCTACTGAAAAATCTCTATCGAATGGTATCAAAATCATTGAGATCCTGTGTGTCAATCTTGAGATATGATTAATCAAACTTTAATGCACAGCACTTTATAATGTAAACTTCAAAATTTTCAAATGTGCATAAAAATTGTTTAACTCGATGAAATTTCAAAATTTAAAATGTTTTTGATATCTAAAAAATGTTTCCTATCCAGTGATACCAATATTTATGAATTTCGTCCAAAATTGAGTATTTTTTTATTTTGAAAACCCCTTTTGACAACACCAATTTTGGAATCTTTAATTGAGCATAACTACACGAAAAATTCATGAAATTTCAAAATTTCAAGTGTTTTAGAATCTACTGAAAAATCTCTATCGAATGGTATCAAAATCATTGAGATCCTGTGTGTCAATCTTGAGATATGATTAATCAAACTTTAATGCACAGCACTTTATAATGTAAACTTCAAAATTTTCAAATGTGCATAAAAATTGTTTAACTCGATGAAATTTCAAAATTTAAAATGTTTTTGATATCTAAAAAATGTTTCCTATCCAGTGATACCAATATTTATGAATTTCGTCCAAAATTGAGTATTTTTTTATTTTGAAAACCCCTTTTGACAACACCAATTTTGGAATCTTTAATTGAGCATAACTACACGAAAAATTCATGAAATTTCAAAATTTCAAGTGTTTTAGAATCTACTGAAAAATCTCTATCGAATGGTATCAAAATCATTGAGATCCTGTGTGTCAATCTTGAGATATGATTAATCAAACTTTAATGCACAGCACTTTATAATGTAAACTTCAAAATTTTCAAATGTGCATAAAAATTGTTTAACTCGATGAAATTTCAAAATTTAAAATGTTTTTGATATCTAAAAAATGTTTCCTATCCAGTGATACCAATATTTATGAATTTCGTCCAAAATTGAGTATTTTTTTATTTTGAAAACCCCTTTTGACAACACCAATTTTGGAATCTTTAATTGAGCATAACTACACGAAAAATTCATGAAATTTCAAAATTTCAAGTGTTTTAGAATCTACTGAAAAATCTCTATCGAATGGTATCAAAATCATTGAGATCCTGTGTGTCAATCTTGAGATATGATTAATCAAACTTTAATGCACAGCACTTTATAATGTAAACTTCAAAATTTTCAAATGTGCATAAAAATTGTTTAACTCGATGAAATTTCAAAATTTAAAATGTTTTTGATATCTAAAAAATGTTTCCTATCCAGTGATACCAATATTTATGAATTTCGTCCAAAATTGAGTATTTTTTTATTTTGAAAACCCCTTTTGACAACACCAATTTTGGAATCTTTAATTGAGCATAACTACACGAAAAATTCATGAAATTTCAAAATTTCAAGTGTTTTAGAATCTACTGAAAAATCTCTATCGAATGGTATCAAAATCATTGAGATCCTGTGTGTCAATCTTGAGATATGATTAATCAAACTTTAATGCACAGCACTTTATAATGTAAACTTCAAAATTTTCAAATGTGCATAAAAATTGTTTAACTCGATGAAATTTCAAAATTTAAAATGTTTTTGATATCTAAAAAATGTTTCCTATCCAGTGATACCAATATTTATGAATTTCGTCCAAAATTGAGTATTTTTTTATTTTGAAAACCCCTTTTGACAACACCAATTTTGGAATCTTTAATTGAGCATAACTACACGAAAAATTCATGAAATTTCAAAATTTCAAGTGTTTTAGAATCTACTGAAAAATCTCTATCGAATGGTATCAAAATCATTGAGATCCTGTGTGTCAATCTTGAGATATGATTAATCAAACTTTAATGCACAGCACTTTATAATGTAAACTTCAAAATTTTCAAATGTGCATAAAAATTGTTTAACTCGATGAAATTTCAAAATTTAAAATGTTTTTGATATCTAAAAAATGTTTCCTATCCAGTGATACCAATATTTATGAATTTCGTCCAAAATTGAGTATTTTTTTATTTTGAAAACCCCTTTTGACAACACCAATTTTGGAATCTTTAATTGAGCATAACTACACGAAAAATTCATGAAATTTCAAAATTTCAAGTGTTTTAGAATCTACTGAAAAATCTCTATCGAATGGTATCAAAATCATTGAGATCCTGTGTGTCAATCTTGAGATATGATTAATCAAACTTTAATGCACAGCACTTTATAATGTAAACTTCAAAATTTTCAAATGTGCATAAAAATTGTTTAACTCGATGAAATTTCAAAATTTAAAATGTTTTTGATATCTAAAAAATGTTTCCTATCCAGTGATACCAATATTTATGAATTTCGTCCAAAATTGAGTATTTTTTTATTTTGAAAACCCCTTTTGACAACACCAATTTTGGAATCTTTAATTGAGCATAACTACACGAAAAATTCATGAAATTTCAAAATTTCAAGTGTTTTAGAATCTACTGAAAAATCTCTATCGAATGGTATCAAAATCATTGAGATCCTGTGTGTCAATCTTGAGATATGATTAATCAAACTTTAATGCACAGCACTTTATAATGTAAACTTCAAAATTTTCAAATGTGCATAAAAATTGTTTAACTCGATGAAATTTCAAAATTTAAAATGTTTTTGATATCTAAAAAATGTTTCCTATCCAGTGATACCAATATTTATGAATTTCGTCCAAAATTGAGTATTTTTTTATTTTGAAAACCCCTTTTGACAACACCAATTTTGGAATCTTTAATTGAGCATAACTACACGAAAAATTCATGAAATTTCAAAATTTCAAGTGTTTTAGAATCTACTGAAAAATCTCTATCGAATGGTATCAAAATCATTGAGATCCTGTGTGTCAATCTTGAGATATGATTAATCAAACTTTAATGCACAGCACTTTATAATGTAAACTTCAAAATTTTCAAATGTGCATAAAAATTGTTTAACTCGATGAAATTTCAAAATTTAAAATGTTTTTGATATCTAAAAAATGTTTCCTATCCAGTGATACCAATATTTATGAATTTCGTCCAAAATTGAGTATTTTTTTATTTTGAAAACCCCTTTTGACAACACCAATTTTGGAATCTTTAATTGAGCATAACTACACGAAAAATTCATGAAATTTCAAAATTTCAAGTGTTTTAGAATCTACTGAAAAATCTCTATCGAATGGTATCAAAATCATTGAGATCCTGTGTGTCAATCTTGAGATATGATTAATCAAACTTTAATGCACAGCACTTTATAATGTAAACTTCAAAATTTTCAAATGTGCATAAAAATTGTTTAACTCGATGAAATTTCAAAATTTAAAATGTTTTTGATATCTAAAAAATGTTTCCTATCCAGTGATACCAATATTTATGAATTTCGTCCAAAATTGAGTATTTTTTTATTTTGAAAACCCCTTTTGACAACACCAATTTTGGAATCTTTAATTGAGCATAACTACACGAAAAATTCATGAAATTTCAAAATTTCAAGTGTTTTAGAATCTACTGAAAAATCTCTATCGAATGGTATCAAAATCATTGAGATCCTGTGTGTCAATCTTGAGATATGATTAATCAAACTTTAATGCACAGCACTTTATAATGTAAACTTCAAAATTTTCAAATGTGCATAAAAATTGTTTAACTCGATGAAATTTCAAAATTTAAAATGTTTTTGATATCTAAAAAATGTTTCCTATCCAGTGATACCAATATTTATGAATTTCGTCCAAAATTGAGTATTTTTTTATTTTGAAAACCCCTTTTGACAACACCAATTTTGGAATCTTTAATTGAGCATAACTACACGAAAAATTCATGAAATTTCAAAATTTCAAGTGTTTTAGAATCTACTGAAAAATCTCTATCGAATGGTATCAAAATCATTGAGATCCTGTGTGTCAATCTTGAGATATGATTAATCAAACTTTAATGCACAGCACTTTATAATGTAAACTTCAAAATTTTCAAATGTGCATAAAAATTGTTTAACTCGATGAAATTTCAAAATTTAAAATGTTTTTGATATCTAAAAAATGTTTCCTATCCAGTGATACCAATATTTATGAATTTCGTCCAAAATTGAGTATTTTTTTATTTTGAAAACCCCTTTTGACAACACCAATTTTGGAATCTTTAATTGAGCATAACTACACGAAAAATTCATGAAATTTCAAAATTTCAAGTGTTTTAGAATCTACTGAAAAATCTCTATCGAATGGTATCAAAATCATTGAGATCCTGTGTGTCAATCTTGAGATATGATTAATCAAACTTTAATGCACAGCACTTTATAATGTAAACTTCAAAATTTTCAAATGTGCATAAAAATTGTTTAACTCGATGAAATTTCAAAATTTAAAATGTTTTTGATATCTAAAAAATGTTTCCTATCCAGTGATACCAATATTTATGAATTTCGTCCAAAATTGAGTATTTTTTTATTTTGAAAACCCCTTTTGACAACACCAATTTTGGAATCTTTAATTGAGCATAACTACACGAAAAATTCATGAAATTTCAAAATTTCAAGTGTTTTAGAATCTACTGAAAAATCTCTATCGAATGGTATCAAAATCATTGAGATCCTGTGTGTCAATCTTGAGATATGATTAATCAAACTTTAATGCACAGCACTTTATAATGTAAACTTCAAAATTTTCAAATGTGCATAAAAATTGTTTAACTCGATGAAATTTCAAAATTTAAAATGTTTTTGATATCTAAAAAATGTTTCCTATCCAGTGATACCAATATTTATGAATTTCGTCCAAAATTGAGTATTTTTTTATTTTGAAAACCCCTTTTGACAACACCAATTTTGGAATCTTTAATTGAGCATAACTACACGAAAAATTCATGAAATTTCAAAATTTCAAGTGTTTTAGAATCTACTGAAAAATCTCTATCGAATGGTATCAAAATCATTGAGATCCTGTGTGTCAATCTTGAGATATGATTAATCAAACTTTAATGCACAGCACTTTATAATGTAAACTTCAAAATTTTCAAATGTGCATAAAAATTGTTTAACTCGATGAAATTTCAAAATTTAAAATGTTTTTGATATCTAAAACATGTTTCCTATCCAGTGATACCAATATTTATGAATTTCGTCCAAAATTGAGTATTTTTTTATTTTGAAAACCCCTTTTGACAACACCAATTTTGGAATCTTTAATTGAGCATAACTACACGAAAAATTCATGAAATTTCAAAATTTCAAGTGTTTTAGAATCTACTGAAAAATCTCTATCGAATGGTATCAAAATCATTGAGATCCTGTGTGTCAATCTTGAGATATGATTAATCAAACTTTAATGCACAGCACTTTATAATGTAAACTTCAAAATTTTCAAATGTGCATAAAAATTGTTTAACTCGATGAAATTTCAAAATTTAAAATGTTTTTGATATCTAAAAAATGTTTCCTATCCAGTGATACCAATATTTATGAATTTCGTCCAAAATTGAGTATTTTTTTATTTTGAAAACCCCTTTTGACAACACCAATTTTGGAATCTTTAATTGAGCATAACTACACGAAAAATTCATGAAATTTCAAAATTTCAAGTGTTTTAGAATCTACTGAAAAATCTCTATCGAATGGTATCAAAATCATTGAGATCCTGTGTGTCAATCTTGAGATATGATTAATCAAACTTTAATGCACAGCACTTTATAATGTAAACTTCAAAATTTTCAAATGTGCATAAAAATTGTTTAACTCGATGAAATTTCAAAATTTAAAATGTTTTTGATATCTAAAAAATGTTTCCTATCCAGTGATACCAATATTTATGAATTTCGTCCAAAATTGAGTATTTTTTTATTTTGAAAACCCCTTTTGACAACACCAATTTTGGAATCTTTAATTGAGCATAACTACACGAAAAATTCATGAAATTTCAAAATTTCAAGTGTTTTAGAATCTACTGAAAAATCTCTATCGAATGGTATCAAAATCATTGAGATCCTGTGTGTCAATCTTGAGATATGATTAATCAAACTTTAATGCACAGCACTTTATAATGTAAACTTCAAAATTTTCAAATGTGCATAAAAATTGTTTAACTCGATGAAATTTCAAAATTTAAAATGTTTTTGATATCTAAAAAATGTTTCCTATCCAGTGATACCAATATTTATGAATTTCGTCCAAAATTGAGTATTTTTTTATTTTGAAAACCCCTTTTGACAACACCAATTTTGGAATCTTTAATTGAGCATAACTACACGAAAAATTCATGAAATTTCAAAATTTCAAGTGTTTTAGAATCTACTGAAAAATCTCTATCGAATGGTATCAAAATCATTGAGATCCTGTGTGTCAATCTTGAGATATGATTAATCAAACTTTAATGCACAGCACTTTATAATGTAAACTTCAAAATTTTCAAATGTGCATAAAAATTGTTTAACTCGATGAAATTTCAAAATTTAAAATGTTTTTGATATCTAAAAAATGTTTCCTATCCAGTGATACCAATATTTATGAATTTCGTC